>JASDQU010949074.1:21133-32514 GCA_032191745.1 Picea mariana | reverse complement strand
GAGTTTTCTTGGATGATACATACGGGATCAGGTGGTCTTTGATTGAATCTGCAATGAGTCTTTGAGCCCTGATTGAGTCCTTATGATGCTTTGCTTTCTCTACGGCATCTTCGGTTCCAACACTTCTTCTTTGATGAATCTTGCTAGGTCATTCTCTGCAAGGATCAGACCGATCCTATACTTACAGGCACGGAAGTTGTCTATGCCTTCTATTTTCTCAACAAGCTTTGTGCTTGCAGACATCTTGTACTTGAGGCTATGAAAAATGACCAAAAATGAAAATGCTTAAAATCAATTTTTGACCTTACCAGGAGGTGCATTTGGCTTAGGCGAGTAGCCTGGTGTACTTGGATCTAAGAAAATCCAATTTTTTCCCCTTCAAATCTGATCGACGGGTTTTTGGACTGGTGCTTCTGGTACTTCTAGTACTGATTTTCTGGTACTTCTGGTACTTTTGTGAAACTAGGGTTTCACTTTCTGGGAGATCCAGCCACTGAAAAGGTGCGCTCAAGGTGCCAAAATGATCCTTGGGGGAGGGCACAACTTTCTAGGTGGCTTTGGAGCTGAAAAGCTTCACTTTTGAAAAACCCTAATTTGCAGGTACTGCAACAGTGACGTTTTCCTCTTGCAAAATATGCTTCCTTCAGGTTGGCTCTGAGACCATGTTAATGTTTTATGCCATTATTATAGTTCTTTGCATTTCAATCGATAAGAGCAACATAAGAACAAGATCACTGAGAAATACACATTCACAAGAGACACAACATTTATCCTGGGAAACCCTCTAGGGGAAGAAAACCCAGCAAAAACTTCCTTATCATAAATTGCCAATACAATGTCAAGAGATAACTCAAACCAATACAAAAAGTCCTCTCCAAAAGATGTGCCACTCTTCTCCCTCTCTCCAACTAGTAAGTCGCAACTTGTCTCTTAGAAATGAGCAAGTGTGTTGTATATCAAAGTGAGGCGCTAGCCTCTCTATATATAAAAGTCTGGTACGTGTGAAGTGTCTTCACTGGCAGGGTTGACTTCTCACTCTGGGTGGGTAAACCTACATTTATTATATTTCTGGGTCTCAATAATAACTGCTAGGGCTGACTTCTTATTCTGCCTATTACAATTGTCTGTTGACCAATCCGCAAAAGGGGATTTGGTCCTAATACAATAACCGACATGATCAATCCACAATGGGGATTGATCCTATGAATAATATAACAATAATAATAAGAATACTCTTTGCAATTACATTATTTCAACACTTACTTATGGTTAAGTTTGGGAATTAAAAACAATGCACAATAGAAAATATCAAATAAGAGGCCATAAAGAATTTTTTTTCCTTTTTATAGTCTGATAATTGGGACGAGATTTCGATAGAAATCAATTTTCCTCAATAAAAAATGCTTTGTTCTTGCACTATACAATACATAATATATAAAATCATGTGAGAGATAGAAGCAGTGATTTCTTGACCTGTCAACCTAGTAAATAGCCATGCAATTTCTCGATAAGGTTTTTTAAAGGACTCAACCTGGATTATGGTTATGTCTGTTGGGATAGATGCAAGATTCTCCAAATATTCAGATAGGAGGTCAAGCCCATTGTTATGTTTCTTCAATAATTCTCTGCAATATTCACCTTTGAAAGTAAGATTCGGCTATGGCAGCTTTAACATCTTGCGAAAAACTTGAGGTGAAAGAGAAATCGGAGAATGATCATGGAACTGTATAATTCTTTGACTTGGCACGTACTTTTCCACACACCATGCAACGAGTTATTTACAATCAAAAATCTCAAAAACACACCCAGCACAAACAATTCCAGATGTCCAAATTACATCTTTTTGTGCAAGAGTAGAGGAATAATATGAATATGCTCTTGACCACTGGAAATTCTGGTCTTCACAACCAAAGATATTCAGAGTATCACCACAAAAAAGTTATCTATCTGATGCTACCATAGTTTGATGAGACTATTTCTTCAGCTGGATAGTAACCTCAAATAAATCTTTTTGGAGATAATGATAATTTAATCCCTTGGCAAATGAAGATTTAATGAAATTTAATAAGTAATTCCTCAAGCCTTTCACCATTAACGACAATATTTTCGGAGCCTGCACAACAATTGTTAGCATTAAACAACACTTAATGTGTATTGGGAAAATAAACAAAATGGCGGGGACGGACGAGAGAGAGTTTGAATATGAAGTTTTTCATGAACCCACCAACCTGGGAACCTGCGAACCTGCGATTATGGATGATAAAAAATATACTAAGTGTAGAAAGGTGGTTGGTAGGACTTGCATGCAAAAGGAATACAATACTTTGGAGCTCAACACCCGTGACAAATATGATGGTCAAAATGTAGATCACGGAACCTGGGGTGCAAAGTGAAGGTCACAAAACTTGGAGGATGAAGGCTTGAACCCGCAAACCCGTGCAATTGAAAAATGGCTAAGTGTAGTAGCAAACTTATGACATGAGCAAGTGGATGGATATGAAGGTACTCCAACCCGTGAACCCGGCAATCACTGAAATATGACTAAGTATGGTAACCAGAAAGGGAGAGAAGAAAGGATAAAATAAAAAGGGAAATAAGGGGAGGTGTAGAAGAGGGAAAGGAAATGAAAAAAAAAAAGTTAGGAAGATAGAATGGAGAAATAAAACCAGGAAACATAAAATGATCTCAAAGCCTCCTAAGGACATGCCATCCCGATTAGGGTGGCTTTCAGTATCTGTGAGGACTGACATTCTTCTAGGACATAGGTCTAGATTAGAAGAATGATCCTTGTAGCCCATTGCGGGACTTTCAACATCTGCTAGGATAACTATTATTCTAGGACGTATGTCCAGATTAGAAGAATGGTCATTGTATCACTTTGTTGAGTGAGTGACTTATTCAGCATCATGCTCGATTACTCAGATGGAGTGTGGCCTTGAGAGATGATATAGTTGATGCTATCAGATGATATTTATAGTGGCGATGTTGCTCGTTAGTTGATCTACGTGATCATGAGATGGTCTGTGTGTCTATGATGATGTTATCGATTGAAAGGTTTGTTTGTGCTCAATACCATTTCCTTTAATACCTCCCTATCTAGGAGGGAGTGTTGATATTATGGTAGTTGCAGGAAGTATTAACCTCTACGTATAACCTTTAACGAGTCTAGAATATTTTGGGAAGCAAGAGAAACCCTAGAAGGTTAGGAAAAAACCTTAGAAGACAAGTCGACTCAAGATAATAATTTATATTAAATCATTATCCTCCAGAAGTAGAAGTCAGCCCAATTAGGTCACTTGGAGGACTATAAATAGTAGGGTGCTAGAGCTCATTTGACACACTCACTCTCACAACAGCATAAGGACAAGTGGTGCACATGACTAGAGGAGAGTTGCAACTGCTGCAGTAGTAACTTGGTCTTTGTTTATAGTTTGGACTTTCTGCTTTGGTTATGGTTTATACTCTCTGGTTGGTAAGCTAGCTTTGGAGAGAAGTACACTACCTTGGTTAGCTATTGGTTCTAGGGTTTGCTTATGAAATTATTTTATCCATCAAGGTTAAGGTACTCGAGGGTGGCTTCATCCTATGGTTGGGTGACAATATTGTTATATTGTCTACGGAGAAACGAGCACACCTATTATTCTAACACACATAGTGTCACAATCAAAACAATCTATTACTAGTGGCATGCCATTGAATTGTTGTCCACTTGGAGGTTATAGAGCTAAGCATTATGAGCATATTATTGGGTTGTGGGATTGATCTCTTTTAGATATATTGCAGATGGATCGATTTTCCATAGGAGTTCATTAATATAGTGGTTAGCATTGAACAAAGATACGATGAACTTCCATATGCCAACCACCAGTTGCAAGTCTAGCTTGACGAAGTCATTTCAAATAGAGATCTCCAACTCCAGCCATGTAAATAGGCTTAGGAGTAAGAGATTGTTTAGGTTTTCTTGGAGAACATGTAGCCCAAGCTAAAAGAGTTGGATTCCTACATACCAAATTTGTCCCTGGTTATCCAATTACAAAATGATTGGATATTATTTACAGTTGCGACAATAAACCCTTTCCTTGCAAATTGAGTCGGAAAATGAGCACTCTCAAGACAATAAATGGTTGTAGGAGCTTATGGAGAAGGTAAGTCTCTTGGTTCTTGAGTCATATAACATTCAAGATCAGTGATGTCAGAGCCGTTGGGGAAAGCTAGCAAATCTACACTACAATCCAAGACTGTGTGGGACTTCTACAGTAGAATATTATCAACCAACTTTATTAGAAGTTAAATTATTATTGATATATTTAAAATTATCTTATAGTTTATGATGTTGATATACAATATCTAAAGATGAAAATGGAAAATATATAAAACAAGTTTTGAAAGCGGATTTACTAGTGGAAGTGTGCATTGATATGTTATAAGAGTGTTGAATATAAATCAAATTTTCATCCCAAATCCTTGAATGATTCTAATTGTAACCCCTCAAATGCTAAACCAATGTCATGTTCATTACTTCTATATTCTTATCTATTTGTGCATGGAAAGTTGTAGATCTTTTCAAATTGGTGTATGTCTTTTCCCAAAGTATAGTCCAAAGGCATTGAGAAATCTGGTATATATATATTTCAAGATAATGCACCTTCCTATACGAAAGTGCACCAAAACCTTTTCAAAGATGCATCTTGTCTCCCAATGGTTTTTTTATAAGGTGTGAGAATAGGTAAGTTACTAAGCATGTCCACTACCACAAAATCCATGGAGATGCTCTCTCGTGGTCTAGTTGGAACAAGTAATAGATGATATAAAAAAATATGTTTCCTATTTGAGTTTACTGATACAACAAAGTATGCATCCCCGGATATATATTCTTGCATTTTGGACCAATACACATGCCTTTATAATAAATCGAACATTGTTTTCCCAACACCAAAATGACCATGAGCCTATCCCCTCTTCTTCACGAAATTGCTAATAGTTGTTGAAATAACTCCTTGAAATCTCCATCTTATATATATAATGGGTAAAAGGATCTATTTGCATAAGAATAAACAAAAACAAAGTTATGAGTTTGGATTTAGGTGACTTGAGTTTGAAAATATTAGAGTTGTTGGTGAGGTCTCCTCCATAATATAGTGCCTCCATTTTTTAACAACGTGCACCATAGCATTGAACTCCTTAGTTAAAGACTAGGCCACAAAACATTTCAAAATGAAAACATATGTACCATGTTGTCCGTCTTATCTTATCGGTAAGAGTAAGAGGGAAATCCAGTGAAAGAGACCTAACGCACACTATCATCCTATCACCTCCAAATATGGCAGGGCGCTAGCATCCCACAAACCTCCACTTCCAAATTTCGCTGTGTTAATGGGGCTCTTATTTCGATTCCCTATCTGTTGGCGCCATAACATTCCTCTGCAAAGCGTACGACTGTAACTTCACTTCGTTCTTTCCATTAATTTATTTCTTTCCCGCATCACCGACACATAACTTCTCGTTAATTATAAATAATCAGAGGCTCCCACAGACAGACGTCATTGTTCTCTATTCTGTTTTGTGTATTGTGTTCGTCTGTTCCAGACGCCATCAACCGCAATTATTCTTCATGCTGTTCCAGTCCTCATTTGATTTACATGACAGAACTTTATTGTGAAGCAATCTAGTGAATTTCATTGGAAGGAAGTATGTTTTACTCACATCAGTTGTTGTCTAAAAAGGCTCCTCTGGGCCTAATATGGTATTATATTACATTAATATCGGAGTATTTTTTTCATACCCGTCTCTTTAAATGGACTGAGCATTTATTTAATACACTACTTTATATGGACTGGATTGCCTCTCGTACATTCAATAATGGAGACTGTGGATCTGGTCATTTTGAAAGGATATAGTCATTTAAAAGGATAATAGTATAGTATGCTCAGCATCAGTTGAAATTGTTGTTTTTTCCAAGGATTGCTGCTACTATTCACACAAAGATTAAGAGAAGAAATGTGGATAGAATTGACCTAATAGAAATCTGGTATATACTGAACTTATTACTGTCATTACATTTATTGAATTCAACGTTCTATCTCAGATTTGATTTATTAAGTATGTTCTGTTCTTTATGCAGTGAACAAATTCTAAATCCAGCGCTGCCACTTTCTCTAAGACTCTCCGGAATACTGATGGGTAAATGTGTCTGAGGAGTTCTGATTTTATGCATTTTCATTCCGTTTTGCATTGTTTTCAAGTTTCTATAAAGAAGTTTGCTGAAATCATATGCAGGAGGAGTGGTAAATGTCTTCAATAGGAAGGTTCACTTTCTTTACGGTAATCTTCACCGTCACGCTCCCGGTTTCCTTTTCATTATTCACTTACTTTGAATCTAAATCTGGTTTATCATAGTCAAAATCAGTACCATAATATTAACTTTTTCCATTTGCAGATGATGTTACCAGGTTCATGGTACAAATCTTATCCAGAACAACGCTGCACCAAATTATGCATAGGCCTCCCCAACTCTGGACGTTTTTTGAGCATTTTTTTCTGTTGAACTTTACTATAGTTTCACTTTTAACCAGGCTCGTTGACCTTGAGATCTATAACGGCATTAAAGCTCTGTTGTGAAAAAATAATAAATTCTTCAAATGATTTCTGTATATTTTGATGATAACAGAATCAGGTAAAGCATATGACAAAGATTGCCCCGTTGCGAACTGATACCACAGTTTTGCCACGAGAAAAATCACAGGCCAGGTAAGATGTACCGTTCTTTTAACAAATTTTTAAATAGAGTTTAAGCTGCTGCTTCTTCTTCTGTAATTAAGCTTTCTTTCATTGTCAGATTCGAAGCCATAACTATAAACTACGTCTTTGAAGAAACCGATGAAATAGAGCAGCTCATGATGCAGATAAGAATGCCGAGTGAACGCCGCGTCTCCATGGTAAATACTTCGGTCCGATTCCTTATATCAGTGTATTGATTTTCAAAATGCATCAGAAAAAATCTGAACATAAATACTGTAGGAAGACTTCTTTCTCATTCCGGAAGCACCAGCAGAGGATGAGATACCGATGTTTCAAGGTAAGCTTCTCACAGTTTTACAATTATATGTTCGTAATTAGGGTTTGGATTGCTAAAGAAAGTTGTCCCATGGCAATTTTTGCAGCCAACCCCGAAGATATCACTCTTCCAGAGGACTTCGCATTTGAAGATCAGCCGCATGATGGGATTTACAGGTTGAATTCAATTTGATTTAATGGAATCAAATTGAGTGAATCGGAGTATCGTAAATGACTGACCGTGTTAAACTTAATAATAATAATAATAATAATATTGCAGATTCGATGAAGAAGACCGCATACCACCACCTGCAGACGACAAGATGATGGAGAACCTGTCAAGTGTAAATTTAGAGCCGCAACTTCAAGGTGAGTTTAGCATAAACTTACTCAACAACTCAATGGAAATTGCATCCATTTTCTGTGTTTTAATTGAGTCCATTTTCTGTTGCATTGCAGCCGATATAAATGAAATTCAACAGGAAGAAGAGAACGCTGAAGAGGCAAAACTTCATCCACGTTATTTGTTGTACAATATTTCTTTGAAGATTTTAAGATGATTTACGGTAATCTTGAATTTGACGGACATTGATATACATTTTTCATTTCAATCGGCCTCGTCATTTCCGCAGGCAGAAGCCGATGCACAGCGCGTTCAACCTCCACCGAAACCTGCAGGGATTAACAATGACAGAAAAAGAAGACGGCAAAGAAAGTCCGTCATTCTTGACGAGGATTTCACTGTCATTCCACCTGGAGTCTTTCACACATGGCTTCAAGATACCTCCGATATCGTGAAAGATCACAATCACAGGGTAAGCATGCGCGCAGTTATTTATTCGTATAACATAGCAAATTGAATTATAAGCAGAAGTTTCTTTGTCAGGCGCAGGCGCGCATAAGGACGACCACCACCACCATGATAGAAAAATTGATGTCGTACCCGTCCACTTCATTTCTGTCAACCTCAACACGTACAGGGTTTTCATCTGTGCCCTGCTGTCCAAACCCTCTGCTTCAGTTATGGAACGAAAACCTCCAAGGCCGAGAAAAGATCCTAAAGGGGAGCCAAGAAGAAGGAGATGAAAGTGAAGGTATACACATACTTCGATCTATCGCTAGTTTCCTCTGTGATATCTATTTGTTTCGAACCTGTGATTTGTAGTGCACTGATCTATGATTTCTTTCTCCTCTGCGTTATTTTTTTGTTTAATCAGAGAGAACTCTTCGTTCTCGTTCCGGAACGAAGCCTAGTTCAGCCCAAGCCTCGATGCCAATGGATTTTGTAAGTCTTTTCCTTCTTTCCTTTGGGTTTTGTAAGTGTGCCAATGTATTTGTTCTTATCACCGATGACTACTGATGTAGTACATGTGCAGCTTGAACCGGCTGGGTCAGGAGCAGGGGAAAACATGAACGAAGTATTCGGTTCTATAGAGAAAACACGTGCTCGTCTATCCACACCTGATCTACAAATTGATCGGGGTTTTTCCCACATAGGTTTGACACCGATGAATTCTGGTGATAGAGTCAGGTCTCGGGCGACCCCTGCATCAGAGCCCTTGAAAGCGGATGAACTTTCGACGCGAAGGTATTGGATTCCATCTCATTCACGTTTTGTTTGTCTGAACTCCATTTTTATTTTGAGTTTGTTTGGCTTATATTGAAGTGTTTTATTTTTTGCAGATCTACCACCCCAAGTGAGCATAGCTTTCATATATCGATTCCAGATTACGGATTCAACACTTCCCACCAACTGGGTAAGTAATCCAGCAAATAATATTGATAAAGACAACTTTTCCTTACTATTTGTGACTGATCTGTAATATTTTCCTTGCAGACTTGGTGGTGGAGAGCGGACCTTCTCAACCACTCAATCAAACCCCTAAAGATTCTACAGATAAATTAACTTGCACAATCCTTACGTGAGAATCATATTATGTGTCTTTACCTTCAATCATGTGGGGAGGACTATAAAATATTTGATCTAATAATATATATCTCTGTAGGCATTTGAGAGATCATTTCAACACACCAGGGAATTCGACAAAGCAATCTTTGAACCAACTCTCTCAAGGAATGGATAGAGGACAAGCAGCTAAGCTCTTTTATCAAATATGCGGTAAACTGTACATATTTTATCTTTTCTATCTATGAATTTTTAGTTATTTTTGAACAGTAATTGAAACTCTTGGTATGTTTCTCAGTTTTAGCTTCCAATAAATATGTAAAGGTCGATCAACAGGAGGCGTATGGAGACGTCATAATACAAAGAGGACCATATCTCTGATGGTTGGAGATTGCACTGGTTTTATATATTGAAAATAAATTTATCTGCCAAATCATGGATTGAGGAAAAAGATGAATATTCCTGGCATTAGAAATGTTGGGTTCAAGCGTTATTTAATGATTGCAAATTTGGAGTGATTTTAACAACGTGCTCCAAAAAAACTGTGTAAACACTATTTTTCTTTATGTTCTCCAGTTCTATCTATAGGCTGAACATATTTTTATACATTCTGTTTCATATGGAATATCTACTTTGATTCTATATTGACAGCTGTGTTCGTCCTGGTAATCCACTGTATTATTCTCAAGGAAAAGCAGTTTCTCGTTTCAGCTTAGCTGCAGTTTCGTACCACCATAAATTCTACGTAGTTAGAGTCCAACTGCTCAAGGATCTTTTGAACCCAATTCAAAGGTTGAATTGGAGTTATGTTAGGGTTCTTACAATTTGGTTAAGAGTCAGCGTATCTTGTTCTCCGTTGATATCGAGGTTGTTTTATCTCTGACTGGCAATATCTTTTACCAAAATTAAACAGGTTAATGATCTGCGTTTTGTCTTATTTGTGAGCGCAATGCATCAAAACTCTCTGATCAGATTCCTTCCTTACACTCTGGACAACTTTCATTCAACTTTTTGGGTATATTATTGTAATATTATTGTTTTAGTTCAGGAGGATGTAATGAGTATGTTTCAATGTTTCATCTCTTTAACTCTCATTGCATGCTCAAGGCAGTTTTGGAATTCATATTATTGAAATGAATTTTCTGAATTATGGTTTGAGTGTATATTCAGCAAGGGCTTCCATTCTTTTATAGGCAGCGGAATTATTAGGGAAACTTCAAGGTTTCCTTGAGGTGCTGTTGCTGGAGAAAATCGTCGTCCTGCATAAGCATAGAAGGCGAGATTATTTTGAGTCTCAATTTATGGGCATTTTTTAATTTTATTCTTTCCAAATTTGAAGTAATCTATTAATATGTTGTACAGGAAAATCATCCTACTGGTCTTGAAAATCTAGCTTTAGAGGGTTTCGTAAATTCATACGACTGGCCTAGTTATTTGTTACAGCACTTCATGGTTGTGCTGATGCGATGATATCAACATCTCCTGGCTTAACATTTTTCTCATCTCTAATTTGTCCCGTGTTATCTGTTATTTTTGTTATTTTATTCTGTTTATAGCAGTTTTCTCTTCTTAAAATATGTAAAGACCGTAAATTTCTGTACAACTTTTCTTATCATGAGTTATGATTGGTTCTTTATCGTGGTTGGAGTTCCGTGAGGTTCGAGTGTTCCTTTTCTTTTCGACTTTTCGTGAGGGACTTTGTTTTTTAAATATTTTTTAATTTTGAATTGATAGTTCTTTCAAATATTTTTTTTTTATTTTTAAATTAACATTTATAAAAACACATGTTTTAATGTTTATAAAATATAGATTTATTTCTTAAACTTTGTTAAGATAATAACAACTTAAAGTTTGAAAGATTTAATTTTCAATCACTTAATAAATTCATGATTAAGTTATATCTATATTGGTTTTTTTAATTTTTTAATTAATATTAAATGTTGATATTTTAATTAATGTGTAAAATAAACCTATAAGATATGTCTTTTTCATAGTAAATTATTACACATTTTTATAAAAATATAATTAAAATTATTAATTTTTACATTAATAAATATATAAATATTTTTATTAAATAAATAAAGTTTATTTTAATAATAAAATTATTGAAATTTATTTTAGCAAATAAATTTTATTATTATAAACATTTTATCAAATAAGAACTTGCAACCTTTTATATATACAGAAAAGCTTTTTCATAATAAATTATTACATATTTTTATAAACATATAATTAAAATTATTAATTTTTATATCAATAAATATATAAATACTTTTATTAAATAAATAAAATTTATTTTAATAACAAAATTATTAAAATTTTATATAATAAATAAATTTTATTATTATAAACATTTTTTATCAAATAAATATCAAATTAGAACTAGAACTGGCAACCTCTTTATATTTATATATATATATAT
>JASDQU010949073.1:41503-57384 GCA_032191745.1 Picea mariana | reverse complement strand
TGGTTCATTATCTTGGCATTGTATTGGCTATCTATATTAAGGAAGTTTTTCTGGGTTTTCTTCCCCTTGAGGGTTTCCCAGGATAAATGCTTGTGTACTCTTGTGATTGTGTTTCTCTCAGTGATCCTGTCTATGCTATTGTTATCTAGTAAATTGAAAGTAACCTAATAATAGCTGAAACTTTAACAGTTACAACGATTATTTGCAGCCAATATCAACATGCTGTTTTATAAACTGCCCAGAATTTGTACTAGGAAAGCTATTATCAATTAATGCTAAAGTATTTGTTGAAATTGCCTCAACAAATTACATTTCTGAAGCTTGTTTGTTGCTGTCATCATTATTAATTTCACTTTTGACAGCCTGTTAAACTCGTTTGCTGATTGATAGATCACCCAGAATTTGTACTAGGCAAACCACAATAAATAAATGCCAAAAGTATTCACTAAATTGCCTTAGCTAGGTACTTTTTTGGAAGTTCTTTGTTGCTGTCATAACTGTTAATTTACTTCTGTTACAAGTACATTTGACAGCCTTTTTTCAAAGTCATTACTTGACGTGTATTAATCTAGAAATTGTAAGTGGCAAAGGTACTATCATTGCAAAGTCCCTATTATATATATATATATATATATATATATATTGCTTCCGCCATACATTTATCTTTTCATGCATAGAATTGTTTGGTAGCAGACTTTTATATTGAAGTCATTGGTTGGAAGCATTGATATCATTGGTTACTATATAACGTTTGCTGTTTCTTTGGTAAAGGGCAGGTATCATTCACCTTAAATTTCCCCTTGACCCTTTAAACCGTACCAAGTGACTTCTTCCATTTGAGTGACCTAGAGAGAGGGGTGGGTTTTACCTGGTCTTATTACCCTTTGTCAACCAACTAGGTCCTAGGACGTCTCTYTGGGAGTGAGGTTCTCCTCCTCCTAAATATAAAAGGATATTMTGTTGGGGTAACAATGACATGATTACCCTTGTGTTACACCAATCTCGGCCTACTTACCTTTTAGGCTTTGAGCAAGTACAAATTGTGCGATAATAGGACCCATTTTATGCACTCAAAGGCAAAAGGAGTAAAACATCCCACATTGGAGGAGGCCTGGAGCATGACATGTGGMAAGGGAAGAGGCATGTCCTTGCCTTGAATGACTCCATTTGGTGGTAGAAGCACTTGTATGGTCAAAGGAGGTATCTTGATGAGGATTGTTCCACTCAATGGTTGAGAAGAATGATATTTTGTTGCTTAAATCATGAATCTACCCTCTAAAAGTGGGACATCCTCCTGAAAAGGGCATTTAAAGCATTACACATTGTTCAAGGCATGTGGTTCACATATTTGGAGGAATGGTTACATGGAGAAGTTGACAATGTCGATTTATGGTTAAAACAAACCCTAAAAGCTAATCTAAGGGGAGTGCCCCATTTATTTGTTTTGAAAGGTATAAATAGAGGAGAACTCATTTGCTAGAGGCATGGTTGGAAGAATGGTAGCTCCCCTCCAAGCACTTCGCTGAATATCTTTGGGAGGTTTGGAAGGACATGTTCAATGTGAGGTTTTTCCATCTCTTTATTTTTTTCATGGATGATTTGTTTTTTTTCAAGAATTGCCAAGCGTTTGCTGATGAAATAATCTTTGTAGAAGGGCAAGTTTGTCACAAAAGAAGAGATTAGGTTTGAGGTTGTTAAACCCTCCCTCATCCGTCATGTAACCTTGAATTATTGAAGGATTTTGCTTCTATCATTTCTATTGTTTGGAGAGGCTTGTGCTACCTTCTAAATTTATTAGCTTTATGTTATTGTTGTCTGCAATTTCATGATTGTTGATGGTGCATCTTGTCTAAGGGCTCTCACTTACTCTTGCATAATTTTAAATTCTGTTTTGGACTAATTTTGGCATATCGATGATCATTTAATTACTTTTTCTCTTTCATACTCAAACTCTCTTGTTCTTTGATCTTGTCTCTATAACCCAATTGGATAATCATTGGTCTTGGTCAAATCCACCATCCCTTTTATTTTGAAGAACATCATAAAAAAATCTTTTCTAGGGTTTCCCYCGTTGTGTCGGAAAAGAATCGGCCTAAAGGGAGAGGAAGAGTTGTTGTGGTACAATGGGTAACCTTCCTAAGTTCTTGTAGGGTTGCACTTAGTTACTTTTTAACATTTAAAGTGCAAGTTTGGGAGGTAAGAGATCCCACTTCCTTATCAGCCTATGCAGAATAAGACATATCAGACTCCTCTAATAAACCCCCAAAAGTAGAGTCTTCACCAACTACTCCATTCAACCCTTTGGAATTAGGAGAAAAAGAGAAAATAATATAAGATGTGCACTTACCCATTTTCAAAGTAGTCCAATGAAAGATGTGCCACTCCAGAATCATCAACCTTCAACTACTCTTTAGCCTTTTTTGATAATTAATGTGTAAAATATTGAGTCTTTGTACATGCTTTCCCTCGAGTTTCTACTCGCAGGTCATTGACCACCTCCATTTGTTCAACTTCTTTTGTGATTGACCATCAATTGGCGTTTCCTTCCCTTGCCAATCATTCCCATACTTTTTAACATATACCCTATTAACCTTTCAATGATCCATAAAAATCATTCCCTTTGGACATTCCCCTTTTAAATGGCCATAATGGTGACAAATCCTGTTGAAATAATGTAACTGCAAAGAATATTCTATTTATTATTGATGTATTATTCATTAGATCAATCCCCTTTTGCAGATTGATCATGTCGGGTATTGTAAATGACCAAATCCCCTTTTGCAGATTGATCATGTTGGGTATTGTAAATGACCAAATCCCCTTTTGCGGATTGGTCAAACCCTAATTGTAATAGGCAGAATGAGAAGTCGCCCCCCAGAATATATTAAAGTGGTTATAACCACCCAGATTGAGAAGTCGACCCTGCCAGTGAAAAGACACCCCAGTTCACACACTCACTTGTTCATTAGAGCTCAAGTTTGGAGCTGCAGTTGGAGAAGAAGAAAGAGAGAGAGGCGCATTCTTGGAGAGGACTTTCTGTATTGTTTGAGTATCTCTTGGCATTGTATTGGCTATCTATATTAAGGAAGTTTTTGCTGGGTTTTCTCCCCAATGAGGGTTTCCTAGGATAAATGATGTGTCTCTTGTGATTGTGTATTTCTCAACGATCCTATCTATGCTATGGTTATCTAGTGAATTGAAAAGAAACCTAATAATATCTTAAACCTTAACAAATCCTGCATCCAAAAGGGACTCTAACATAGTCTAGGTCCTATGTATGGTTCTAGGATCCAACTTCAATTTCAACGTCCTTCGATACCACTTGTCAAATATAATATACAATATAATCTATACTATAATAAAATCTAAATACATGATTTTTTTATTAATTATTACTGATTGTTTTTAATTAAACCCTTTAGTTGTGACCCATCTCTTAAGCACTATATACAAGAGCACATTGTTAATTGTATCATCATCTCATCAAATATCAAATGTTTATTTTAGTATATTTGTGTACATTTATGTGTGCAAGTATATTTGTTTGTACGTTTGAAACAATTTGTATGAGAGCTTCGCTCAATCTAGATTGGAGCACACCAAGCCTTTATATCTGACATAAATGTCCACTACACATTATTATTGTTTATTAGGTTACAAAATTAAGAGAATTCAAAGAGTAAATAGGGTCGGAAGAAATGGACTAAGAGAACAAGAAACATGCCCAAATGATGGAGAACTTGAACATAATTATCCATCTACTGAGAAGTTTAGAGGAGAGACCTAGGTCTTCTTTAATTGAAAATGATGAAGAGACAAGATTATTTAGCCCATAAAGTTTTGTCATTTGAAAGGATAGAACACAAGATCAACAAACTTTGTTCTATCTTAAGGTAGATGTCGATGTCGTAGTTCTCAACAAACTTGTCCAATACAAAGGACAAGATGAAGCATGTTTTTTAGACCCAATTCAAGGACTTGAGATTTTAAGCCACATGAATAGAGACTACTAGAGGATGATATGTTAAACATCTCTTTTATACTRTGCCCTTATGTAGCACCTTTTGAGGCTGACCTCATAAAACTTCACAAGAAAGTGATTGATCTCAAGAAATTAGAGGCCAATATTAATGGAGTACTAAAGATAGTAAATGATTTCGATAGYCTCCAAACAACAATGAATAGAATCAGAGAAGACATGGTGAGGAAAATTGGGTGTTACCTTGGACTACAACTCATATGCGAACCTTCTGAATGTAGTGACCCCTAGGTAGACGAATTGCAACTTGCAACATAGTGTCCCTATAGATGGTTTTTAGAAAACATGATATTGAGAAAGTTATAAAGGAAGGCATAGGGCTTCTTCTAAAAAAGATGAGTGACCCCATGCAATTGCCTCAAAAGCTGAAAAGATAATGTTGCACAACAATGGTGGCCATTGCAAGGGATATATAGAAAATTTATATTTGGAGCTTAACTCATTTAAAAAATGGGGCTACCTAGAAGTCTCGAAGAAACCAAAGAAGGAATTATATAGATTTATAACCATGGTTGAGTTGATTGGGGTCCATTTTATAGTTGGACCTTGTTTGCATAATCTTACGACGAACATAGTCTTTAGAAGAACTTGTTGCCGTCCTTATACACACTTGCAAATGTGGGCTAAGTCCAACCCACTTAGTGTATCCTTGGAGGCACATTGCCTAGGTTCAAAGCCCACTATCACCTCTACTTGAACCTCTTCCTTCTAGGTTTACTCCTAGGGAAACCAAGGGGGGTAGACCCTAGTTACTATGTGAAGTTAAAAGTTAATTTCTAGGAGTTGATTTTAGTTGATTAAAGGTTTTGGGGATCTAGCCTATATACAAAAGCAACAATGCAAAGTGCAAGTCTTTCAATGCAAAAGAAGTCCTTTCCCTAAGTCTTCTAAGATTAGTGCCTAAGATTGAGCAAGGGGTCAACTATGTTTAAGGGAGTTTCGTTTTACAAATATATAATAAAGATTACAAAAGAATGCTAGATACAAGATGAGACTAGATACAAATAAATGAAGGAGATAACTATCCACAAAGTTACAATGAAACTAAGTGATACAACTATGAAGATACACGATATACAAATTATACAATGTTAAGCAACTAGCCAAACAACTAACTTGTGAAAAGACTTGATGTGCAGGTAAAGGAGATGATGCTCACAAGAAGATACAACCACAACACATAAGCCAACTAAAGAAGATACAACACATAAGCCAACTATCTTAAACAAGAGTGCCTCCAAGGGATGCGCAACTCAAGGGGAAGCCTTCAATGGCATACACAATCACAAGCTCCAACAATGAAGAAGCCTCCAAGGGATGCACAACTTCAATGAAGGAGACCAATCACATCAAAAGATTAAACTTAAACTCAAAATTGAATCATGAAAGAATGCCTCCAAGGGCTAGAGCGCAACTTCTAAATCACTTAGTCCAATCCACAAATGCTTAAAGTAACTTGCATGAAAGATATAAAACTAAAGTGCTTGCAATGTAAACTTTAAGCATAAACCATAAAAGATGTACCCAAGTAGATTKCCCAAGGTTAAGTGGATTGATTTTACGATTATTAAGTTATTAAGTTAGAAGTGAATCCTAGACTAAGTGACAACCCAAGAACTCCCCTCGCTTGTACCAAAAGAGTTGCTGGGTGCTCATTAAGTGAGGCAAACAAGGCCAAACCCTMGCTCCACAGGTCAACCYAGGAATAAAAGTACTCCACAGGAAGGACGCCAAGCATCGTGAGATCGTCCCCGATCTAGCACCTCCCGTTTCTTCCTTAAATTCCCTTTTTGATGGAAAAGTTGGGACAGTAAAAGGTCACCTATTAAGGTAATTGATTCTAGATCCTAGGAGACTAAGGTAAATTGAGTTAGTTTAGAATAATTTAAGGTGATTGCAAAGTGTAGTGTTGTGTAAGAAGTGCTTGCAAGATAAACAAAGTACTTGAAAGATAATGCAAGGAAAGTAAAGTACTAGAAATAAATTGCAAGATAAGTCAAGTGCATGAAATAAACCATAAGATTATACAAGGTTTCAAGATATGAAAATAAAGTACATGTAAAGATTTAAACCATTAAGTAAAGGTACTTGGAATTTAAATGATTTGCAAGGAGGTAAACCACTTGGAAAAGGAAATTGCAAGAAATGAAAGTACTTGAATGTAAGTAACTTGAAATAGCAAGGTATTCAAAGTAAAGATAGCGTGCAAAGAAAGTAAACTAGATGAAAGAAATAAACAATTATGCCTCCATGGGCCTAAACTAGCACAAGATTATTACTTCTTAGATTTAGATTTACTTTAGATTGTTAAGCATGTGAAATAAAACAACCATGAACTAATCCAGCCTTATGATTTTGGGGGTTGACAAAGCCAAGCACACTCCAAGGTGTAGGCAAACAATTAAAATAAATAAAAAAATACTTGAAAAGAAACTACACTAACAATCTCAAGCAAGTGCAATAGATGGAGGACAAAGCCTTCTGATTTTGTGCACAAGTGGGTTCAAGAACTTGAAAGGAAAAACTTAAAGTAAATCCTAGCCTCTCAACCTTGTCCTAATGACAAGTGGGGCAAACAAAATAAAGTAAAATGCAGAAAATAAACTCTACTTCCTAGCCTTATGGTTTTGGGGGTTGGCTGGGCCAAACACTCACCAAGATGTAGGCAAAACAACTAAATAATAATGCAGAAAATTAAAAGAAGAGAAATGCAAGCCCTTTTGGGACTCCCTTGGGCTTGCTTACAATGATTAAAATAGAGAAGAAAGAAAGGTATTATGTTACCCAACTATTGGAGGTTGTTCTCAAGCTTTGTATGGCCCCAAAAGGCCTCTTGGACACCTCCTTAGTCACTAACATGCATAAAACCAGCAAACAAAAGCTTGCTAGAAATGCTGCAAAAGTGACAACAATGTTAAAAAAAATTCTGCTTTTTACACAGAAATTTTCTGCAGAAAATTACATCAATATATAATGATAAATGTGACCTATCCTATGTGTTAGAATACCCAATAAAATGATGGAAAAAAACATAAATGAAATGTAGAAATTTTAGAGGGTGAAAATGGGTCAAAAGGGAAGATTTCCAGATCTGAAATCTTCTCTTAAAACCCTAGATAATATTGCCAAACTTCCAAGCTAAGCTACAAGAAACGAGAGGAATGCTAGTAGATCTAGAGATTAGCTCAAAATACTTTGAAACAATAACTAGAAACTCACTAGATCTATGACAATCCTATCATAAACTTACACTAGCAAAATACTTTGCTAAAAATTCCTACCATATATCTCAAAGCATGCATAAGAAGAATGAAAGCAAATGAACAAGATCACCTTATGTAAAAGATGGCACCAAGAGTACTTTTAACACCACAAGTCCTCCAAAGATTTCCTTTATTGATAGTAGAAGGTTGTTGCAAATACTTGCAACAAACTTCTCTCCAAAAACTAGAGCAAAAAATGAGAGAGAGAAGAAAAATGGGAGAGATGGGAGAGTGAGGAGAAAATTGGGCATAATAACAGTAGCAAAAGAATTGGTGAGAAATGAGGAGGGGAGGGCCTTTATTTATACTTGGGAGGCAAGAGTGACCCCTCTTGGATGAACTCCAAGTGTCACTCTCCAACAAAATCTAGCAATCTCAAGGGGGCACACTTTAGGGTTAGGGTTTTGGTAGAGCGAATTGGGATGAGTTGGCAAACAATTGACAAGTCAAAGTGGCGAGGTGGAGGTACTAGGGAGGCGCACTAGGGGAGAGAGGGCCCCACACCCATTACTTTTTCATTTTCTAAGGTTTACTCAAGGAGGGGGGCACAACTTCCCTAGAGGGAACAACATGAAGTGGTAATGGTTAGGTAAGAGGGGGTTGTGAGGGTGAGAAAAGGGTTAGGATAGTCTAACCTAAGGTTTAGGCATCATCTCCCACCTTTTCTCTAACCATTTAGCTCAAAATTACAAAAAATGATATTTTGACTATGTCAAGAGTCAAGACTAGCAATTAAATTGCTGTTTTGGACTGACCAAGACTCCTCATGGACAAACACCTAGCAAAACTTGTCCAATTGAGATGAAACTTGGTCCAAGGGTGTAGGGGGTCTCATTCCATTTCTTTTGAGCACAAATACCCCTATCAAAAGCCCAAGGACCTAGTTTTTACATTTTTTTATCAAAAATTAATTAAAATTACCAATACTTAGGCAATTTTAATAAATTAAAAAAAAATATTTAGACTCAACAAAATTCTGCAAAACTTTAGGAGATGTCTAACATGGTCATTTACAACATTCCTAGACACTAGCTACTAGAGGGCTAGACTATTAGAATGCCTTTCACCACTTTGGAGGAGTTATTTGTGGGAGTGAAAAACTCAAGGGAAATTAATAAGGCTGGTTAGGCCAAATTAATAACTCGAGAAAAAAAAACACTCAGTGAAAGGGACTAATCTAATGATGAAGTCAAATTAATAAGGCTAGTTAGGCCAAATTAATAACCTGAGGAAAAAAAACACTCAGTGAAAGGGACTCCTCTAATGATGAAGTCCTAAGGCAACTGACCTAACTATGATCCATGCAGACCCATTACATTATAATCATACACAGGGGAGCGAAAATTCTATTACAAAAAGAAGTGCTGAAGGCCAAAACTGCCTTGTAGAACCAATAAGTCTCTGACTTGGTAGCACCCGATGGTGCATATCTTCATGGTACATGGAGTTGACCCCCTAGTTGAATAGGTGGTCAACAAAACTAATATGCAAGTCGAGCTTTTTAGGTGAATTAACTCCCAGAGATAGGAAGACCTTATCGACCTTCTTTTTCATGAAATACATATATCGAGGAAACCCATTTGGCACTTCCCTTCATTCTGAGGATGGTTCGTAGGGAAAAACCTTGGTAACTCGGATTCTGCAAAAGCTTGAGGCTTTGTCAACATAGGGATTAAGGCCGTTACGACAATATACTCAAGAAGATCTCAATATGTCACTTGTTGTAATTGGATTTGGGTGGGGAGGACAACACTCCTCCTCAACCGCTCGGGCTAGACCCAATTGACAAAACCAAGGCCTTGTTGGCTTGCATGAGGGAACTTGGTTTTAGATCTTCGTAGATTAATAATTGCTAGTACAAATGTTGATATACTTTCCCAAACTAATGTTGCACTGGCAAAAGAAATTAATATCATTAAGTAGTATTGCAAGGAAACGTCTATCTAGATGAGGTTTATTCCTCGTAAAAAATGCAAAGTGATTCAAAAATATTCAAGAATTAGGCTTGTTGATGCTCAAGATCATGGCTAAATATTTCCTATGGTGCATCTTCTTGGATTCCACTTTAGAGATTAGAGACATTTAAAAACTATATTACCACTAAGAAGGAAAAGGAGCAACAACAACTAATGAATCTAAGGGAGAAGATCTATGAAATAAATGAGCTCTTAGATGAATACTTGGTAAAGGAAGAGAAGTTGCTAAAATGGATGTTAGAATTGCAAAAGAAATCAGTGGAAGGTCATATATCGATGAGGTAACAAACGTTGAAGGCTATAACCCAAAGCACATGGTGTGACCCTACCCAAAGATAGTATATATATATATATATATATATATATATATATATATATATATATATATATATATATATTAAGTTAATTTTTAAGTCTTGAGCTTCATGATTCAAGAGATTCTAATGGTGTCACAATAGCTTAGAATAGAATGATTCGTTATGGCCTTGCACATCCTTTGAGAGTTGTAAAATGTTGGGCTTTGAGGAACAATCCATTGTATCTCATACCCATGGAATGTGTAGAAAGTGAAGATTTCTTAAGCATTACAGAACCGTCAATGACTAGATCTCAGACCATCTATCCTTACCTTCTGTTTTATGGAAAAATTCCTTGGGGAAACCCTCGAGGCGCTTTGTCACATTCCGTGAATGGCACCTGGGGTAAATTTCGTTGGTGGACCTGTACGCCTAACCTCGAGGGACCTAGGTGGATTTGACGTCATGACCTCTTTGGTCATTGTGGCTTTGGCATGGCAAGTCAAACCACTTCAGCTAACCCTTGAGGCTTCTGTCAATCCTTATCTATGCTTTGAGGCCAAAGCATTTCATTCATGGGGGACTTGTAATATACCTAGGGTATATTATTAATATAATATAATGTTTAATATATGGTATAATAAATCTAGCTATATAAAATATAATTATTATTAAATACTATTTATTAAACCCTTAAAGTGACAACCAAAAGTCGTGATCCATCTCTTCAGCAGTATATAAGAGATCACATTGTTCAATTGTATCATCAACTCATCAAATATCAAATATTTATTTCAATATATGTGTACATTTGTGTGTGCAAGTATATTTTATTCATAGGTATGTAAGAAAATATTTGAATAATGTCAATAAAGATCGGTTTGAGTCCCTATATAGGCAATGAAATCTCCCTCTAATCTTGTATGTAACAAGGTATATTTTATTCAGAGGTATGTAACAAAGTATTTGAAAAATGCCAATAAAGATTGGATTGAGTCCCTATATAGACAATGAAATCTCCCTCTAATATTGTAGTAGACAGGACATCTTAAGATAACATGCTCGTCAATTTCAACCTCTCCTGAGGAGCAAAAGTCTGCAGATCCATTATGCTTTGGGGAGATGATGATCTATCACAACCCTCAGTTGGTGTGAGCACATTCAAAGCTGGCTTAGAGGAAAGGGAAGTGCATGTAGTAGAGTAAAATAAATGTAGGATGAAAGTCCCAAAGTTATCTTCTAGAGGCCTCATCAATTCTCTCAACTTGTCCACACTTTCACTCAATTATCAAGCATTCAATGTCTATTTTCGTATTGTTCAGAAGGGTGTTGCATTCTTTAAGAACCTTTCTAACCATATTCTTAGCAGTGCCCAACTGTAATTTTATACTGAATAGTGATGATAAATAACACTAAGGGTTCTTCCCTTACTATTTAGCTGATCATAATTACAGTATAAGGTTGCATTCTTATTTGCAGATATATAATATATCATAGATCATTCATAGAGACTCCAAATTATGTCTTCCTTTTTGATCCCTATAATAATATTTCCCAAATTGGGTTTATTATGCATTGTTTAACTCAGATAAGTGCAATCAAAACACAACCTTGCATTTCTCTGAGAAAGTCTCATGTTTATGCTTTTTGTATAGTGTGTGAAATAATGCCTTCCCGCTCAGAGGATAGATTGGGACGCAAATACTAGGAGTGTTGATTGTAGAAGAATCTGTAGAAAGTGTGAACAATGAAAGTTTCTTATGAGACGAGTCAATATCTATTCAAGATTGAGCCTGTCAAAATAGAGGGCCGACTTTAATTCAATCCATCCAATTTCATTTTGCCTCTGTTTATTGTTGTTTCCTTTGCATGGAATTTACTCATGATTTATGTTTCTGAATATATTTTTATTCATGGCTTTGATTTTTAAGGATAAATAGGCACTGAGAGATTGCAGCAAACATCTGTTACATTTGTGTTGTTTGTATTGCATGTGTACTTGTTCCTACATGTAAAGTGTGGTAGCTTTTGCTAACAATTTGCTTGTTTTATTACTGTTATACAGCTTGCGCAGAAGGAGTTGCAGAAAATCAATACATACAAGGCTCCTCGAGATAAGTTAGTTTGCATTCTCAACTGCTGCAGAGTTATAAATAACTTGTTACTAAATGTGTCCATGGCAACAAATGATAATCCTCCAGGAGCTGATGATTTTCTTCCTGTACTAATCTATGTTACCATCAAGGCAAGTTCTTATGGGAAAATGTTGTGGTTTTGTTCTGTTAGACTATGAACTGCTTGTACTAATCTATATTAGCATCAAGGCAAGATCTTATTAGAAATGTTTTTGATCTTGTTCTGTTAGACTATGACTTGCTTGTGGACATCTAGAGTGAACGTGGTATGAATTTATTTGACCATTCTTTATGCAGATCATTGTAAACTGGTAGTCTCATTGATGGATTAGTTTTCATACATTGAGATGCATACTGTTTTGCTGTTTTCTTCATTGTCTTTTATTCATGAGTGTTCTAAAAGAAGACTATTTGTTAGAGAAATATTTGAGTAGCCTTAGCACGAGGATAGTAAAACACATGAAAGACATGGTACAAGTGTAGAGGTTCCTTAAAGTTGGTTGAAAGAAAGTAGGATATTTGAATATTGTGAGATTAAAACAACTAATTATTGTATCATTTTTCTTATTGGGATGAAACATTGGCTTAGTTTTAAACCTGGACGGTGATGACTTTTATTTGATGGTGCAAAACCATATTCATATAGATAATATCCTTCAAAAGATGTTCTAAAGGAAAACAATGTGATTTATTAGATACCTAAAAGGAGGTGGGTGCTTGATAGAGATGCCAATAGATTGGAGAAGCAAAGAATCCTTTGAGAACCAACACAGCTTGTGCCTTGAGAGGTACATGGAGGTGGTCCCCCTTGAAGAACAAAGGGCCAAATATGTTGAATTTTTCAATTTCCAGATCTGATAATTACTTTCTTATGATTTCAAACAAAATTTTATGCCACTGTTATCATAGAATAATTACACACTGAAAATCTCAACCAAAAATAACTGCAGTGGAAACAACAAAATCATAGAAAGATAGCCATGCACAATAGACGCAATATTTTACCCTGGGAAACCCAACCTTGGGAGAAAACCCAACCTTGGGAGAAAACCCAACAACTTTTCTTAAGAAGAATTCAATCCAAGTTTATCACCATTTACATGAAGAAACCCAGCACGAGATAATTGCACACTTGTATGAGAATGAACCCTCAAAGATACCGCACCTCAAAAATAAAGCAACTGGCAACTGGCAACAAAGAACTGCGCACTGCAATTGGGAATTGAGAATTGCGCACTGTAACAACCAAATGGGAACTGTGCATTGTAATAGACAATTTGGAACTGCACACTGTAGCTGGCAACTGGGAACTGCGCACTATAATTGCATCTGACTAATGCGCACTTCAACCGACCACTGGGAAGTGCTCACTGCAACTGCAACTGTCTAATGCACACTTCAATAGACAACTGGGAACTGTGCACTACAATTGCAACTGGCTAATGCGCACTTCAATAGACAACTGGGAACTGCGCACTGCAACTGGCTAATGCGCACTTCAATAGACAACTGGGAACTGTGCACTGCAACTAGCTAATGCACACTTCAACAAACAACTGGGAACTACGCACTGCAACTTCAGCTGGGTAATGCGCACTTGATGAGAAGAGCTGTGTTATATGTCAAGTGAAATGATCCAGCCTCTTATTTATAGTAATCGAGTCACCTTTAATTTCCTTGTGGGGTTGACTTCCTCTTTTGTCTTCAATTTCTTCTTTAATGCTTTCCGGGGTTTCTTCAATGGTTTGTCTTGTCTTCTTGGCATTTCTTTTTCACTAGAAAAGTTGTCCATGAGCCTTGTTGATGTATCATCTCCTCACATGCACATCTAATTAATATAGGGTTCTAATGTTGAGTAGATTCACCGAGAAGCCCCTCATCACAAGAGGTCTCTTGAGCCTACATTTTCAATATTAGACTGGACTTGTAAACAAGTCAAACCTGCCCTATAAAAAATAGATCACTCCACCCTGGAGCAGGCAATGTGACAACGTCTTGAGTCTTTATCATTCCCCATCAAATGAGCATGACTACTAGGAGAAAGAATGCACCTGGGCCATTCACCACTAGTCAAATCAGCATGGCCCCGTGAGTGAATGTATCATTCTCCCTTGGTCAAATCAGCGTGACCAATTTGGGAGAATGTCTTCCCGATGCTGCTAACTAGAGAAACATCAACATCCTGGGCCATTCACCAGTAGCCAAATCAACATGGCCCTGTGAGTGAATGTACCATCCCCCCTTTGTCAAAATAGCATGATCAATCTGGGAGAATGTTTGCCCGATGCTGAAACATCAACACTCCCTCTCAGCGAGGGCGCCAAGCTTGTTTCTGAAGTATACAAATTTCGCCCTAGACAGAGGCTTGGTGAGAATGTTTGCAATCTGTTCATTTATGGATATGTACTGGAGTTTTTTTGCTCCCTTCTGTACCATGTCTCAGATGAAGTGATATTTGATCTCAATGTGCTTCGACCTGTCATGAAATACTGGATTGTCTGAAAGCTTGACACAACTTTGATTATCATAATGTATCAAGGTCATCTCTAACTCCTGATCAAATAGTCTTGCAAGAATCTTCTAAAGCCATACTGCTTCACGACTTGTGACACTGGCTGCGATATAATTCGTTTCTGCTGTACTGAGTGCTACAAAAGTCTGCTTCCTGCTAATCCATGATATCATAGCTGATCAGAAGTTGAAGCAACACCCTGAGGTGCTCTTTCTGTCTACTACACTCCATGCCCAGTCAGAATCTGTCTATCCCTGCAGCCTTACTTCACCACCTGAGACATATCTCAGACCATATCCAACTGTACCATGCAGGTACCTCAACACATGCTTTGCTGCAACCCAATGGAATTGCCTTGGCTCAACCATAAACTGGCTCAAGGTGCTCACTGGAAAGAAAATATCTAGCCTAGTGTTAACCAGGTACATCAAGGATCCAATCAACAGTCTGTACATAGGGGGATCCACCAAATCTGAATCTGAAGCGGAATCACTCAACTTCTTCATATTTGTCATCATAGGTGTAGCCATGGACTTGTAGTCCATCATACCGAATCTGTTCAAGATATCAACTGTGTACTTCCCTTGTTCGAAGAAGATCTCACCTGGTCTCTGCCACACCTCCAATCCCAAGAAATAATGCATCAAGCCAAGATCCTTCATCTCGAATTCAGAGGCAAACTCCCTCTTGCACCCGACAATGAGTCTCTCTACCACCGTAAGGAATAGATCATCAACATACAACACCAAGATCAATATATTGTTGAAATATTGTAACTGCAAAGAGTATTCTATTTATTATTGAGTTATTATTCATCTGATCAATCCCCTTTTGTGGATTGATCATGTTGGGCATTGTAATTGACCAAATCCCCTTTTGCGGATTGGTCAAACCCTATTTGTATTATGCAAATTAAGAAGTCGCCCCCCCAGGCCTAATTAAAGTGGTTTTAACCACTAAGAAGACAAGTCGGCCCTGCCCAGTGAAGAGACACCTTTCCAGCGCCTGCCAGCTTGTATAAATAAAGGAAGCCAACGCCTCATTATCTCACTCACTCATTCGCTCATCAAGTGCACAAGTTTGGTAGCTGCAGTTGGGAGAAGAAGGAAGAGAGAGGTGCATTGCTCAGTGTTGGATATTCTCTAGTGTTTTGGTTTATTGTCTTGGCATTATATTGACTATCTATATTAAGGAAGTTTTGCTGGGTTTTCTCCCCCATGAGGGTTTCCCAGGATAAATGTTGTGTATCTTGTGATTGTGTTTCTCTCAGTGATCCTACCTATGCTATTGTTATCTAGTAAATTGAAAAGAAACCTAAGAATAGCTCAAAACTTAACACATATCACCATCAACAACTTTGTAGTAAAGGTTAGGATCTGCATCACTCTTGGTGAAGTCCAAACTTATCAAATATCCATCAATCCTGGAGTACCATGCCCTGGGTGCCTGCTTGAGTCCATACAAAGCCTTCTTTAATCTGTAAATATGAGACTCTTTCCCATGTATCACAAAGACTTAAGGTTGCTCTATGTACACTTTCTCTTGAATCACACCGTTGAGGAACGCGGTCTTCACATCCATCTGATGTAATCTCCAACCCATAACTAAAGCAAGAGAAATAATAGTCCCGATGGAAGTGTACCTGGCGACTGGAGCAAAA
>JASDQU010949073.1:20194-32592 GCA_032191745.1 Picea mariana | reverse complement strand
CTCACACATGGGATGAGAGTCTTCTCTATGTTCAACATAGCTACAATCAAGCCCTGCATAGCTCAACCGACCACAACCCATTTCAGGTGAGGTTGAGATTCCAACCATTGGGTCCCATAGATGTTGCACTACCCCTTGCGGTCACCTCGGTCGACTCATCTCTTGCTCCAACTGAAGTTGACAAAGCCACCTGGTTCATTGAGTGGATCCAACACATCTGCTAACACGTTCAGGATATCCTACATATGTCCAATCAAAAGTACAAGCAATGCCATGATCAACATCAGGTGCCACATAAGTTTCAGGTGGGTGACAAAGTTTGGTTGCACTTGTAGAAAGAACGCCTTACAAGACCCCATCGGAAGCTTCGCCCACTCCATTATGAGTCATACACTATCACCAAGGTTGTCAGTGATAATGCTTTCAAGCTCAACATTCCTCCTTTCCTTAGCTTGCACCCAGTGTTCAACATAGATATCCTTCGACCGTATTTCCCACCATTATTGGACACCTCAGAGATAGCAGAACACCTGACACCAACAGAGCTCAACCTCGACTGCATACAATAGGCATCCAATGATCAGATTGTGGACAAACAGATTAAGGGCACTCACCAACAAAGGATCCAACTTTATCGAGTTGTCAAAGTAGGGCAGCTCCTACACCAAGGCAAGTGGCTCACCCAGAGTCAATTTCAACATAAATTTCCTCATCTGATGGGGTGTTACATATTATTTTCTTCATCCCTGTAAACCTATCTGTTGTCTTCAGAGGGATTAGTGGCCTGAATTCCTAAGGAAGGAGGGGAGAAGAACTTTGCCTAAGAGATGAAATCATATTTTCCTTTCTAAAAACCCTAATAAGGAGGATCATCACACCCTATCCAGTTATAGGGGTGCGACGATCCCAGATCGTTGCATGTTGTACTAAACTTGGCCTGCGACGTCGTTGCACTCTGCTCAGTTATAGGGGTGCAACGATTTTTGTACGTGGGGAAAACGAGCATCTTCTTGATGCTTCTAGAAGGAAAAGATTTTGTGGTGAGGTGGCCTCCGATTGGTTTGGATCTGACTCGCTTTTCTGATTTAGTGGGATCATCCTAACCTCTTCACCTTATCCTCTTCAACTTATAAAAGGAGAGGAGTTCTCATGGAGAAAGTTAGATTGGAAATTTGGTTTGAGATTGTTAGCTTGGTTAGAGTGGTTTTGAGATTTGCTTTGTCAAGATAGATTGTGAGTGACTTTCAAATATATAGTCACATAATCCATGGATCAGAAGTGTGTGGGAAGCAAGAGACTGTTGGAAGGGAGCTTACAACATCAAGGCTTTGGTTGTAATCTCCACCTTCACTTTAATATAATACGATGATATGTTTATTTCCCATAAAACTTGTCCTGTTTTATTGTATGATTCCTTGATCACATGCATAAGTTCTTGTTGAGTATATTGGATTGCTTTCACTTTGGTTGGCTTGTGTTCCCTTGCAGATTCAATATCACAGGAGCACCAGAGTGGAGCTAGGATGACAATGGAAAGAGGGAGCTACATTTAAACGGTATGTTTCCTATCTCTTGTTAACTAGTAAACTCAATAGTTAGAGCTTAGGGAAAGTGTTATATTCTGTTCTGTCTTGTTCTAGATCCAGGTGGATCTAGGGAGATCTGTTTATGTCTGCATTTACCGATAAGTCCCATAACAAAATTGACGGACATAATGGGGACAAATTGTTTTCCGAGTTTGTCTTTCTTTCTTGTTTTGATTGCCTGGATTCCATTTTCTGAGTCATTGGGAGATCCAGATTGACTCTCTGACTGTATAATTTCACTGAAAAACCTTCTTAATTTTAATTTTTTCCAATTTTTTCATTTGATCGTCACACCTTGCTTTGAGGGACAGTGCGATGATATAGGATCGTCACACTCTTGGTTGCAGAGACAATGCAACGTCGTCGCTCTGTGGCCCTTCTGTTCCCCGCGACGATCTAGGATCGTTGCACTGTGTTCATCTTACAGCCTGCGACGATTTGGAATATTTTTAGCTTTTAGTGGTTTTTCTTACCCAAATCTTAGATATGCTTTTGGGGTTAATTTTTGGGTTTGATTATGGTCTGTTTACAGTCTGCTTGACAGTCTTTCAATCTGCTTTTAGCCACCTTTGCTTTTTTTTAGCTTGTCTATACTTGAAAGATTTTATCTCTTGTTTTGAGTGTCTTTCAGTTACAAAGCTTTGTTTTTCTTTAGAATTGTTTAGTAAAAAGAACACTTTTTTTTTTCTTTTTTCTGAATAACTCGTGTTAAAAGAGAAACTGTGTTTGGGTTGTTTTTGTTTTGAAGTGATTTGCTATTTCTTTTAGCTATCTTTGAAAACAAAAAAAAATAATTTCTTTCTTTGCATTAGATTGGGGGCATCTTGCATTTGAAGTAGCAAAATTGCATGGTTTTTGGCATTTTTAATCTTGAAATCTAAAAAAAAAAATTCGTGTATTGGTGTACAGTCTCTTAGGCTCATTTCTTGAATTTCTTGATATTTATGAGTTTAATAAAAATTTTGGAACATTGTGCATCTAAGAATGATAAACTTTTTCTCCTTCTCATAATATGGCTTTCATCGAAGTGAAATATTTGCATTTTCATTTCTTTGCATTGTTTAGAGTCGGTCAAAACATCATTTAGTCCACGCCATTTTCCTCTTTAGTAACAACCTCCTTAAAATAAAGTGCTTATAAAAATTGATTAGACATTTTTATATTTTCTCGTAGCAAACCTACATTAGATTAGTTGTAGGGCTTTGGAATAGGTGTGAAAGAAAACTTTCCAAAGCTGTAAAAAAACATAGTATATTGTGATAGGGAGAGTTTAAATCCACTTATTACATTTTGTCATGGGAATCCCTTCTCACACAAGGGTCAATCACGAGGTCGCATTAGGACTGACATAGTTACTCACCCTGCTTTGTTGGTCTTAGTGTAGAGATTGCACATATTATTGGGGGTCACTTGAGTGTATACCCACGATTATGTGTGGGAGCTCCTCGAGTTGATTTCGGGCTTAGATACCCTGCCTTTGCATATGGATCAGACTATTGATTGTTTCCCCAGACATCATTGTTGTAATTGGTAACCTTAGTGGCCTATCTATTTAGGGTCTTTACATGAGGTGACGGTGAAGGGGAAAGTCTTTGTTGTACCTGGAATCGACATTGGCCAAACTCACTCAGGATTCTTGGAGGGTATACCCATGATTATGTGTGGGAGCTTGCACCAAGGCATAAGCCCGTTAAGCAGGTCGTCAACGTAACTTCCACCCGCTCTATCTCAGCCCCTTCTTACATTGTCCTTGCGATGTTGGATTTCATCACCAACTAGTGCGTTCATCATAAGAGGGTTTTGTTTGCTTGTTTGCTTACTAGATTTTTAGCGTGTGTTGTTTGTTTTCCCTAACAGAATCTAGGTTGGATCTTTATTTAATGGCATCAGTTCCTAGAACGACCAATGAAGGAACCCCTTTTCCAAGGGAACGTTTTGTTTTTCCTTCTTATGGAAATATCAGTCCTTCCAGGTCTCACAATTGGATTACTAGTATGGTTGTTTTTCACTCAGGTAATCCTGAATGTAGCTAGTKCTTTGGTTGTAAGCACTTCCCCCCAAGAACATCAACCTCATGTTGATTCTTTGCCTTCTTCACCAGTAAGATGTTCTTCGCCTTCTTCACTTGCAAGGTCTTCTTCTGTTTTTTCTTCTTCGCTAAGTGAKAGCTCTGAAGCTAGTCACYCGGTGGATAAGAAGAAGAAGAAAATGAAGAATAAGAAGAAGAAAAATAAGAAATGGTCCAAACTTCCAGCCAATGCCAGACATGTTGGAAAACCACCAGTTACTGATAATCGTGTTGGGAGTGTTGATGATGCCAAGATCACCCAAACAACCCGTAATCCCAAGTACCCTTGCAAGATTTGTAAGGGTATCCATCTTCTTAAGGATTTCCCTAGTCTATCCAAGGTTATAGAAGCATGGTCTAGATGCCCTCGCCAACCCATGGCGTCAACCTCTGAACAACATGTTGATGAACTCCCGTCAACTAGTTAGGATACCATTGGGAAGAAGAAAAGTAGAGTGAAGTTCCTGTGTATGTTATGCAGAGGGAGTCATCAAACTCATCTTTGCCCTCGTATGGACGAAGACTCGAAATTACTGGAAGACATGACTATTTCAAAACCTCAATTTCTAGCTGCTTATTGCAAACTTACTCTCGACCCACCTGTAGTTGATGGAATGATCAATCTAGTCCCTTCATCGGTCAGTCTGTTTGATCATGTAGTCAATCTGGTCACGTCCTTAGTTGAACCAGTTGACAAAGTGGTCGATTCGATCCCATCTTTGGTCGATCCCACTCTCCCGTTAGAGAGTGCAACCCAAGCGGTCGATCCCTTTCCACCCGTCAACCCCATTCTCTCCTTGGAGAATGTAACCCAAGTGGTCAATATGATATTGTCATCAGTCGATCCTACTCTCCCACTAGAGAGTAAACTTGATGCTTCTCAAGTTTTTCTTGTTGATACAGACACTACCGTGTTGGGGGGAATTCCTCCTCCCGTAGAACCCCCTCCAAGTAATGAGGTCGTCCTTTTAAATTGGGGTGTACTAACTGGACCTTGTCTTCCCTCTCACATTCCTTTCAAGATTACAATACAACTTTGTGGTCAGGATGTTCCTCAAACGTTGATAGGCGAAGGTTCGTTCATTATTATTTTGTCTTCTATTGCTTGGAAAGCTTGGGTTTATCCTCAACTTGTGCCAGTTACACAGAATCTGTTTTCTTTTAACAGAAGAACCAGTCACCCTTTAGGGATCACTCCTCAGTTTCCCATAACTTTGGGAGGGAAAATTGTCTTTGTTGATGTCATGTTCGTCCAAGACTCCTTGGATTTTGATTTACTCCTTGGGCGAGATTATGTCTATGCCATGAAATCTATTGTGTCCACTCTTTTTCGTGTGATATCTTTTCCGCACGATGGAAGAATGGTGACTATTGATCAAATTGCGTTTGTTGGTCCTAACTTGACCATCAACTCAATGAATTCCCTAAACGGTTCTTATATGAAGTTGGTGTCACCCCTGCCACAGGTCAATTATGTGGCATTGTCTCCCATGCCTTGAACTATCGATGAAGATGAGACTCTTKCTCTAAGCTCAATCTCTTATGACTTGTATCCAGTAGTTGATATGGTGATCTCTTCGGTGGAGCTATTGGAGCATGATCTCTTTACCCTTGTAGCGACCTTCGACATGTGTTCCTTTCAGAGCTTTTTTCTTCCATCCAGTGAAGATCTCTTGGAAGCCATGGCCRAGTTTTGTCCCTTGACATGGTGTCCTTCCAGAACGTTGTCCTCTTGGAAGACATGACCAAGAARAGAGCTTTGAGCATGGTTTTTTTATTTCAATCTCATTAAAAAATGAAACCAACTTTGAGCAYGKTTTTTTGATTTCAAGCTCATTAAAAAATGAAACCAKCCTTGAGCATGGTTTTTTGATTTCAAGCTCATTTAAAAATGAAACTAACTATGAGGATAGTTTTGTGTCTCAGTGGAAACCTCGTTAAAAAATGAAACAGAGCTTACGAGGATAGTTTTTTCGTCTCTGTGGCAACCTCATTAAAAAATAAAACAAAGGTTTTGAGCATATTTCTTTTTTCTATGTTAAGATCGTTAAAAAATGAAACATCCGTCTGGGGATTAAACCTGGATTCTTGAACACAGTTCTTCTCCTGTGTCAAGCTCGTTAAAAAATGAAATAGATTTTCCCCCCTCTCTGTTTGAGTCAAGTCTTGCGTCTAGTATTTGAAGCTTCATTTCATCCGCCTTTGCATTTGGACCAAGCGAGGCTTGGGGGGGCAATGCTTTCAGCCTCTGGACTTTATGTTGAAGTTAAGTCACTAGCTTTTTTAAGCTGGGGGCTAAGTACCAGCCATCCCTATGTTATGCGTTGGGAAGTCCAAGCATAGTTTTATTTGGTTCAAGCTTGTGTAAAAATGAAACCACCTACCTCAAGCATAGTTTTCTTTGGTTCAAGCTTGTGTAAAAATGAAACAAGGTCCAAGCATAGTTTTGGATAGTTTTAATCTTGTGTAAAAAATAAAATCTATCCCAAGCATAGTTTTGTTTTGTTTTAAGCTTGCGTAAAAATGAAAACAATCTCGAACTTAGTCTTTGTTCTTTCTCATGTTCGTAAATACCTGAGAATGTAACCGAGTATACTTTTATCACTTTTTCGGACTCATAAAGGTCATATGAAAAATGAACCCCCTGGAGTTCTCTTTAAGTTCTTTTCAGACTCTCTAAACATGAAACTATTGTCGAGCGGTCTTGTTCTTTTCACGCTCGTTAAAGTATTTGAAGAAAATGTTTGTTGAGCGGTAGATTATCTCTTTTTTGGTCTCATTAGAGTATTTTATGGAAAAAGACATTTTTGAGTTTCCTTTAAGTAATTTTTAGATTCTCTAAATATGAAAAACCACTGAGTTTTCTTTCTTTGAACTCATTAAACTAACATCGAAAGGCCCATATGGGACCGAACCACTCCTTCTTAGGGTTCATTAAATATACTCCGAAGGACTCATCCGAAGGATGAGCTTACAGTTCAAGCATATGTTATCCTCCTCAAGCTTGTGTAAAAATAAAGAGGTACTCGCCAGAAATGGTGGGGGGAAAATTGGGAAAAAAATGTATCTAAACCTGTATTCTATGGAAGAGTCACTTTTGAACATGACACCCTTTCACTCGCTTTGTGTCTAGGTTGGAAAAATCACTTGTCTCTTGATCATACTCCTTTAAAAGATTACAAATTGATTTGTGATCCCTGTTGTTGAGTCAGTTTTTCCAAGACAGTTGTCCTGTCGTCAATATGTTCAAATAGAGTTCAAACCGGAAAGCCTTCTATTGCGTCGGCCATTTCTATAGTCCTTATGCTTTCTATTGCATCAGCCATTTCTGCAGTCCTTACGCTTTCTATTGCATCGGCCATGCCTGAGTCAGTCCTTAATCACTTGTTACTCTGATCTACCTCAAATCTTTTTACTCATTTCGTGTCATTGATGGGGGATACATTAAGTCCCTTATGTGACGAGTCTTTTCTTGTCGACTTCAGCTCGTTATCCAGGAATTAGACTTAGAAACTAATTGGTACCTTGGAACTTGTATGCCTCAATGGAAGGTTTCCTCGCTTTCGACAATGGGTTTTCATTATTGACCCCTAATCGATAGATTCTGCCGAGTGTTAGACTTCAGCTCATTAATTTGCACTCGTTGGATTGTACTAGTGTACCTTGAGAGTCATTGAAATCAATGGTGATTTCCCTCTCACTTGTTAACGGTATTAATTAATGACTGGTAATCAAGTGGTTTCTACCATGTTCGACTTCAGCACATGCATTCGCATGGTTAGATTCGTACTATAGAGTGGTGGAGATGAAGACCCTGAATTTTTTCTTACAGATTCATGTTGCGTTGGAGTATATTCAGTTTGTACTATTGCATAGATCCACAATGTATGTCTCATGGCTATGTTCAAATTTGAGTCTTTAACACATAGATTCACAGTGTATTTTTGGTGGCTATGTTCATATTTGAGTCATAATGGCATGGATCCACAGTGTATGTTTGGTGGCCATGACTTGTCTTACTTGACATGGATCTTTGCATTTCGCCATTTATTCTTTGAGTCATTTGTATTATGAGTATGGAAATGCCTATCTAAGTGATGATATATTATTGTACTGTATTTCCTTGTTTGTTGGCAGGTTTCTGACCGACGTTTCCGTGTTCCCTACACACACTCGACAAAGTATTTCAGCTATCACTCTGTTCTAACTTCATACTTTGGGGAGCTATTTGTTACATATTATTTTCATCATACCTATGACCGTTAATGATGTAAACCTATCTGTTTTCTTCAGAGAGATCAGTGGCCAGAATTCCTGAGGAAAGAAGGGAGAAGAACTTTGCCTGAGAGATGAAATCATAGTTTCCTTTGTAAAAACCCTAATAAGGAGGATCGTCACACCCTGTCCAGTTATAGGGGTGCGACAATCGTGGATCGTCACATGCTGTACTAAACTTGGCCTGCGACGTCGTCGCACTCTGCTTAGTTATAGGGGTGCGACGATTTTCATACGTGGGAAAAACGAGTATCTTCTCAATGCTTCTAGAAGGAGAAGCTTCTATGGTGAGGTGGCCTTTGATTGGTTTGGTTCTGACTCATTTTTATGATTTAGTGGGATCATCTTAACCTCCTCACCTTATCCTCTTCAGCTTATAAAAGGAGAGGAGTTCTCATGGAGAAAGTTAGATTGGAAATTTGGCTTGAGATTGTTAGCTTGGTTAGAGTGGTTTTGAGCTTTGCTTTGTCAAGATAGATTGTGAGTGACTTTCAAATCTATAGTCACAGAATCTGTGGATCAAAAGTGTGTAGGAAGCACGAGACTATTGGAAGAGATATTACAACATCAAGGCTTTGGTTGTAATCTCCACCTTCACTTCAATATAATACAGTGATATGTTTCTTTCCCATAAAACTTGTCTTGTTTTATTGTATGATTCCTTGATCACATCCATAAGTTCTTGTTGAGTATATTGGATTTCTTTCACTTTGGTTGGCTTGTGTTCCCTTGCAGATTCAATATCATAGGAGCACCAGAGCAGAGCTAGGATGACAATGGAAAGAGGGAGAAACAATTAAACGATATGTTGCCTATCTCTTGTTAACTAGTAAACTCAATAGTTAGAGCTTAGGGAAAGCGTCATATTATGTTCTGTTTTGTTCTAGATCCAGGTGGATTTAGGGAGATTTGTTTATGTCCGCATTTACCGATAAGTCTCATAACATGGGGGAACTCAACGCAATGGATACCATTGCTTCATAAGGGGGGAGGATTGATCTAGATGGATGTCAGTGGCCTCCCACCTATTCCAACTGTCTCATTTTGGCAGTTTTCCAGTTTGACAGTTTTTTCCCTAGTTTTCGGGTCCCTGACTTGCGGGGCCGTTTTGAGGCCCTAAACAACATTTTTTAGGGCTCGCCGCAATCAAAATGACCTTTGATAAATAACAGCAAATTGTATATTCCTCAGATAAACCTTTCCAACGGGCTATCGTGCGCCTAAAACATAGATCGTATGCAAAAGTTACGACCCCGAGAAGTTGATGTACTAACTTACTCAAACGGGGCCCACATGACTTTTGGCGCTTCATCTCCTAGGGTTACGTTTTTTGGATGTCTAGGGTTTTTGACATTCCTGATTATTGTAAAAAGGCCTTCAGAGCCTCATTGTAATCATCTTATTGTGAATGAGCGCAGTCGTCACATCTCTTCTCAAAGATAAGATGCCACCATTCTAGCAAGCTTGTTTCCGCTGCATTTTATAGTTTCAACTTATTTCCTTATTGAATAGAAACTAGTTTTACTATATATCTGTTATTCTGTGTTAAGCATCTTTTGATAATAATCTATATTCATTTTGTTCTGCAATATATATTCTGGATCAAAGGAACTATCACATAGGTTCACGAGGATTTGGAATGCTCACATAGGTCTTAGGGGATTTAGAAAAGCTCAAAATTCAACCATCCCAAATTCTCTCGAAAATGGCATCAATGTATAGAGCTTGTTGTCATCTTTCGAATGATGCAAATGACAAGTCAAACATTGTTCATATGCAAAAGTTATGAGCSCTCAAAGTTTAGTTAAATAAGTCAAATTCAAAGTCAAAGGGGTAAAAGGGTGACATGTGTCACCAGTGTAAGGGTGACATGTGGCACGAATGTGTAGATGATGTGGCCACACCCCAAGGTGCCACGTGGGCTAACCATACAGTGACTAGGCAGATGAGTTGGTAGCTGACTGGGCAAGGTACAATCCAATTGGAACAATCACATATTCAAAAGTGGCAAGATTCAACCAATGAGAGGTTGCCATGTGGCGAACTCTCGTTGGCCTATGTTGGTATGGTTTATCAAAAATTATGGAGTCAATGGGGGTCGAACTCGTGACCTCCATAAACTTCCAAAGCCTTAACAAGGCTCCATTACCAACGCACCACATGAATGGTTCATACCCATATATGTTGTAATATTTATTTGAATTAACATAAAGGTTCAAACGACAGGTTAAAAGGGTCGAGGGCATTGTTTAATTTTCACTATGCTAGGTTCAAGCATGAGGTTTATTTCAATTTTAGCTTTTACGTGAACCATAAACAAATGCAGCTACACCATTAACAATTTGTTGCAATAACCAAGATCACAAAAAGAAATACCATGCACAAGAACACAAGAAATATCCTGGGAAACCCTTCTCAACAAGGGAAGAAAACTCAACCAATCCTTTGATATATTCTCAAGAGAAAGATCTCCCACACCATAGATCTAGCACAAAAAAGGGTGCTCTTCAAAACCAAGAAGGCTAGCGCCCAAGAGTGGTGCGCACTTCAGCCCTAGAACTTGTACTTGATGAAATTTCCAAAATCACACATGTATTATGTTTTCTCAATGGGGAAATCACCTTTATTTATACTAGACTGGACACATAAAAAATGGTGTCTATTGGCACAATAGGGCCGACCTCAATAACTCTGAATATAATTAATAATTACCATATTAATTATCTTTCACTTTATGGTGGGGCCGACCTGTACCCTTTACATCACAATTAGAGTTACATGTAAATCTAACTCTTAGACAATATAACAAGGGATCTCACACACCCACGAGCAAGTGCTCAACCACTAGGGGCACGCCCACCTGTGCTCAGCCACATGGATGTCCAACTCAATAGATTTGAATCTCATTGAGTCTCACAAGAGAATCATCTGGACACACACACACTAGTGCTCATCCACTAGGATCACGTCCACCTGTGCTCAGCCACAGGGACGTCCTACTCAACAGATCTCTATCTCACCGAGTCTCATAGGAGAATCATTTGGAGTACCACATCGTCTCAACTCTCTACACAGGGGAGAACATAAAACCCTTCACATGGGCTCCCTCACCCTTCACAAGGGTGTTATTGGATAAATCGGTGAATGCAGACATAAACTGATCTACCTAGATTCACTACCAAACTAGAACAAAACAAAACAATACACTACTCTTTCCTTAGATTCGATTATCAAATGAGAAATGGATCTACAACATACCTTTTAAATATCGAAGATCTGACTTCGCCAATGCAATCCAAGCTCCGTCACGAGGTTTATGGAGAAATATTTGCAAAGAAACACAAGCCAACGAAGACAAAAATAACAGATTCTATTTGATATGAAACTATGTATGTGATCAAGGAATCATCCAATATGAACAAATGACATTCATATAGGAAAGAAAAATATATCTGTATTAAAGAATGTGGAAGAAAGATACAACTAGATGCCTTGATGTCATCAAGTTCCTTCCAACAGTTCCTTGCTTCCCGCACACTTCTAGTCCATAGATTCTGAGACTATAGATCTGATAGCTACTCACAATCTATCTTGACAAAGCAAAGCTCAAAGCCAACATACAAGCTCCAAAAACTCCAAGCTACAAAACTCAATAACAAGCCAATATAAGATTAATCCCAAGCCAAGCTAACTTTCTCCATGAGAGCTCCTCTCCTTTTATAAGTTGGAGAGGATAAGGTGAGGAGGTTAGGATGATCCCACTAAATCATGAAAGCGAGTAAGATCCAAACTGTTCGAAGGCCACCTCACCATAGAATCTTCTCCTTCTAGAAGCATCGAGAAGATGCTCGTTTTCCCCACGTACAGGAATTTTCGCACCCTAGCTATAGTGCAGCCTGCGGAAACTCCACAATATAGCTTTAGAGAAGGATGCGGAAATCAGGCATCGCCGCACCCTGCGTATAGTGCAGCCTGCGGAAATCCTCCTTAATAGGGTTTTTACAAAGGAAAATACAACTTCTCTCAGGAAAATTCCTTCTCCTTTCTTTCTTCCAGAATTCAGGCCATTGACCCCTCTGAAGGCAACATATAGGTTTACATCATTAATGGTCATAAGGGTGACAAAAATAATATGTAACAGAGAGCCCCACAAAGTATGAAGTTAGATCAAAGTGATAGCTGAAATACTTTGTCGAGTGTGTGTAGGGATCAAGGAACAGTCGGTCGGAAACCTGCCAACAAATAAGAAAATACAGTGCAATAATATATCATCACTGAGGTAGGCGTTCCCATACTCAGAATACAAATGACTCAAAGCATAAATGTCGACATGAAAAGATCCATGTCAAGTAAGACATGGCCATCAAACATACACTGTGGATCCATGCCAATATGACTCAAATCTGAACATAGCCACCAAAAATACTGTGTGGATCTATGTGTTAAAGACTCAAATTTGAACATAGCCA
>JASDQU010949072.1:0-14450 GCA_032191745.1 Picea mariana | reverse complement strand
GGATACACGTGGAGAGAGGAAAAAGGGAGGAATGGAGAAGCGATCAAAATGTGCAGAAACAGAAAGTTGCAAGTCTGCGATAGTTGCACTGAACCTTAACCTTAAGCACGCGTCTATGTTTTAAACTCCACTTCGTTGAGACCTTAAATGGGTACCGTTTATGCTTAATTATTTTTGTATTTTCAAGTTGGGTTCTTCCTATATATATCTAACGTTGATACGTGTACATATATATATATATGGATATATATAAATGATCATAAGGTAGTGGGGATTTACTATCCTTTATGCTTCCTTTATATAGGATGGTAATCTGAGAGGCTGGGTATAACGAAGTTACCCTTGACCCTTAGAGTATATGATTACTGTGTAATAGGAAATAACACAGAGATAACATTTTTTGTAATGCTAGTTTATTATGTCAATAATTGGAAAACATAAACCTTGAAATATTGTTAGTGATGACAACTACCTATTTATAATAATAGTAGGTATTTCGAGATAAGTTGTTCGAAGAGAAAGAGATTTAATGTCCCTAAGGATTTTTTTTTAATTTTTGTAAATTTGGGGTACATTACAACCAACTTGGAAATTGGAATAGTTTCCTAGCTTTAGTCAACTTCTTTTGGCTTTGACTTTTAAATAGACGTGGTCTCCCACTTGGAATTCCTGGTGTCTTCTTTTCAAGTCTGCGTAACTTTTCTGTTTGTTCTGTGATTCCTTTAAATTTTGTTGTACTTTTCTTATCGTACTCTCCATTTCCTGGAGCATTTATGGTCCTACCATGAGTCTTTCAACTGGGTTATCTCATCTAATCAGAGTCACACTTTTTTTCGTACAATACTTTGAAGGGGCTCATCTTAGTTGATGTTTGGTAACCATTGTTGTATGCAAATTCCACCAAGTGCAGGTAGTCTTCCCACTTGTTTGGTTTTGTCCTTACGTGCATCCGTAGCATATCTTCAATGATTTGGTTTGTTCGTTCGGTCTGCCCATCCATTTTTGGAAGATAACTTGTGATGAAATTCAAGTTAGTATATAACCCAACAAACAATTCTTTCCAAATTGTAGATGTAAATTTCATGTCTCTATCTGAAATCACCATTTTAGGAATACCATGCAGTCTAAAAATTTATTTCATGAATATTTCAACGATGTTAATAGATTTAAAGGTAGACTTTATAGGATTAAATTGTGCATAATTGTTGATCTTATCGACTACTACCATAATTGAATCATTATGTTTTTGAGTTCTAGGCAAACACTTAATAAAATCCAATGATATAGTCTCCCATTTCCATTCCGTCACAGGTAGAAGTTGCAACAAGCTGGCTAGATGTTGGTTTTTAGCTTTCATCTGTTGACAATCTTGGCGCCTAGATAAGTATTATGTTGTTTCTCCCTTCATATTAGTCCAATAAAATAATTTCCTAAGTGTTGTTACCGGTTTTTGGTATCTCAGATTACTAGAATATGGTTTCTTGTGTACTTCGTAAAAAACTATTAACTTTAATTCAGCAGAATCTGGTATGTATATTATGTTTTTAAATCATAGTAGACCATTTATGTCCAAACTCATAACTGTTCCATTTATTTTCCCTGTATTATTCCATAGATTTGGCACTGTTTTAGTGTAATTTTCATCATTATTACCTGCAACCCTTATCCTCTTCTCAAGATCGCTTGTTGCCCTGCTAATTTTCATTTCAAACAACCCATGAATTCTTCTACTTAAATAATCGGCCACCTTGTTTTCCTTACCCTTGATGTGTCTTACTTCAAAGTCGAATTCGCTAAAGAAGGCCAACCATCTTGTTGGCCTTGTGTTAAGGTCTGACTGACTAAACAAAAATTTCACCCCATTGTTATTAGTCAATAACAAAAAATTTATCCCCATTATATAGCGTTGTTACATATTTAATGTGTGGATGACATTTGTTAACTCTAAGTCGTGAGTGACGTAGTTTCGTTCATGTTCCTTTAGTTTTCGTGACTTAGGACGCCACCCATACCTTCTTTACTTGCATCAACACAGATTGTGAAGTCTTTGTCTAGATCCATTACCTTTAAAATGGGAGCGGTTGTTAACAATTCCTTTAACTTATTAAAACTATCCTCACATTTATGTGACCAGTTAAACTTGGTTCCCTTTCTTTCTAAGGATGTGATAGGGTATGCAATCTTGGAGAATCCCTATATAAATCTACAGTAATATCCGGTGATTCCCATGAATGATCGGATGTCCACCACATCCTTAGGGATCTCCCATTCCATGATGGCTCTTATTTTCTCTGGATCGACCACAACACCTTCTTCAGATATTACATGTCCTAAGTACTGTATTTTCTTCTGAGAAAATTCACACTTATCGAATTTAGCATACAGTTTGTGTGTTCTTAAAGTTTGTAGAACTATCCTTAGGTGTTTTTCATGCTCTTCTTTTGTTTTAGAATACACTAGGATATCTTCAATAAATACCGAAACAAACTTATCCAAGTACTAGATGAAAATGTTTTTCATTAAACACATAAAAGTTGTTGGCGTGTTAGTGAGACCAAAGAGTATAACAACACATTCGTAATGGCCATATCTAGTTATGAATGTTGTTTTACTTATGTCTTCATCTTTTATTCTAAACTGGTGGTAACCAGATCTTAAATGCAATTTAGAAAAGATGTTTGCCCCACCTACTTGATCGAATAGATCATTGATCCTAGGTAAGGGGTATTTATTCCTAACCGTCATTTTGTTTAGCTGTCTATAATCGATGTATAACCTTAGAGTTTCATCCTTCTTTTTAACAAAAATAACTGGTGCTCCCCAAGGTGAGACACTTGGATGGATGTATTTCTTATCCAACAGTTCTTGTAGTTGAATCTTTAATTCTGTTAATTTGGGTAAACTCATTCAGTAGGGCACCTTAGATGTAGGAGTTGAACCAAGAAATGGATCAAAATAAAAGTCTATCTCTCTCCTTGGAGGCAATTCAGGTATCTCATCAACGAACACATCTCTAAAATCATGCAAGACGACAAAATCCTATAGGCTAGGTTTATTTTATTTTTCCAATAGATTTGTCACTTGGATAGTATAAATCTGACAACCTTTTGTCATGCACTTCTTAAATTGCATTGTTGAAATCTGCCTAACTAAGATTGGTTATCTTATGCCTTGAAATGTTCTAACAACGTTGCTTTTGTCTTTATACTTGAGTGATTTTTCATAACAATCTAAAGCGTATCTATGCCCTTCTAACCCACCCATTCTGATAATTATCTCATAAGACCCTAATGGTAGAATGTTTAGATTTATATTTGTGTTTTGACCACCTAAACTAAACTCACAATCGGAAATAAAATCACATACTTTTCTTTTTATTCATGTTGCTAGTTGTACTAGTCAAGATTTTGCATGTATTTTTTTCTTAAGTTTACTTGAGTCCACTACACCAGGAGCGATATAGCTCAGCGTATCTCTAGGATCAATTAAAATAGAAATTTGAGTATTGTTAATTTTACCTTCAGTTTCAACTACACTGGACTGGTGGTCAGCTTGTCAGCCAACTGAAATATGGAAACCTATAGCCATGCATATATGAAATTAACCTACAAATTTACGGAAAACTTATATTCCTTTAAATCAAATTTCAACGAAGTCGAAATGGAATATCAAACTTCTGTACAAGTATTATATATATATATATATATATATATATATATATATATATATAAGTTTATACCAATATTTATTCTTACCATGCATTGATATTATAGTAGTGTTATTACTTTGTATAATTCATTATAGTAATATATATAGATGTATTCTGACAGCCATTTAAAAACAAGAGTTATAAAACCAAAAAAGAGTATATGAACATATATGAACCAGCTTGTTGAAAGACAAAGGGAACAACCACGTTCCTCCCAACCTTAGAATGGAACATCCAATGTCACTTGCTTCATTCACCCCCTATCCTGACCATGAATCCATGAAGATGAACTCATAACTCCCCTAAAAAATAGTCCTTCCTCTTCCACAACTTCTCCTTGCCTTACACTCAGAAAACTAGTGTTCATAAAAACAAGAGAAGATTGTCCTTTTCCAAGCATACTAGGCAATGTCCTCCCTCCTCCCATATGTTATATATCCAAAACCATTTTTGCCTAGGTCTTTTTCCCTCTTGGGAATTTTCGCAGCTTTCCAAATCCTCGATTTGTAGGGGCTTCCAATGGCGAAATTATTGATTTTCCACTTGTAACAATCAATCCTAAGGTAGTACAAACATATTCTCCACTCATGGAGTCATGGTCAATTGATTTTAATATCGCTGTTCCATTTGTCCATCAACAATAATTATAAAATATGTTTTTCAATACAAGTGTCATAGTCAAATAGTTAGTTGGGTAAAATCATATCTCTACCCAACAGTCATAATCATTAATTAAAATTAACTAAATTCGGAATTCGGAATTGCCATAAATGGAAAAAAAAAATTCCAATTTTGAATTTACCAAAAACGGAAATAATTTCCTCCGAAATTTCAAACTTAAAAATAATTTATTTCTGGGGATGTTACACTCACTTTGATCACATGGTCGAGGTACATATTTCCATTAACGCCATTGATAAATCAACGAGGTTTCCTATGACTGCTGTTTTTAATCTTTGCCAAGGATTTGGTGAGTTTCAGAGAAAATGTTGCCCAAGTCTCTACAACTTTTCTTTGTGCATAACCCTGGTGATGAGGAGGCTACCTGTTACGTGAAGCCTAGGAAAGGCATTGCGCACCGGTTTGGACCCTCCTTCATCGGGTAATATTATCAAACAAAACTATGGTTAGACTACTATAGCCTATATGAGAGATAGTCACACCTTGAACCGCCTCTCAAATGGGTTTCCCTTTTTCTGTTATTGGTTGAGAATATTCTTTCTCGTTAATCTTGCCTAGCAAAACTATTTTTCTTGTACTTTGGTAGATACATAAGTGTGTAAATGGTGTTTGTTATGGTAAAAATTCTTTCGCGAGGAAGAAATTTGTTCTCCAACAATCGTTATTCTGCAAGGTCCTTTACACAGGGGTTTAAGTTGTTGCATCATAGAGTAGTCTCGAATGCATTCGGATTTTGTCAAAGCGTATATACCCTTCGATATTTATTTTGAAATGTAGCTTGGATACTTTAGAAAAGAGTTACTCGGGACATACCATCACTGCACATCCAGTGGTAAATCTGGCTTAGTGACCCTCAATGATTCAACACCGAGTACTCCTGTAGAGTAACGATGTGTTAAGTTCTTTTCCATGGCCCAAAATTCTTTTGCAAAGGTTCTTTGTCAAGGCTAGGATTCGATCCTCATTGTTTAAAACTCACCCTTTTCAATGGTTGATTTCTACGGTATTCTTTGTAGATATGGGTCGCATTTCCTTTATTTATACCGTTGGTTCATGTTAAGTCCTTATGTTTTCAGCTTCTCACCTCACCGTAAAGAATCCGACATTCTCGGGTTACAAACCGCAATACATCCCTGTAGGTTGAGGTAAGTTTTTTTCTTTATTATTGTACAGGATTTGGATTCATTCAGGGTTTACCATAATCATGGCTATACGCATTTAATCATACAGTGAAGGTTCTCACTCTACAATATTATTATTTCAGAGCCTTAATAAATTCCTAGAATATTTAACCCTATACTTCATTCGAAAATATGGTAGTTATAATATATATAAACTTGCCTCATCTTTGTAAGAAAAAAACAAACAGGTGTTTTAGGTACCCTGAAACCTGTTGAGATCTTTTTATATTTTATCGTTGACCTATAGCTTACATTTTCTTACAGTTGTAAGGGTGAAGTCTCGTGGCCTCATTCGTGATCTACATTTGTATAAGTTTATGGAGTACTTTTTTTTTCTGTATATTCTTGATCATTTTAATTTCAAAAAATTCTTTTATTTCTTTATGATATTTATGGTTCAAGGATTGTTTATTGTGATCTAATGATGGGAACCCTAGTTGCTATGAGGGTACCCATCAGGTCAACCTTAGACCACTTCTCCCTTTCGGTCAGTGGATGACTCCTTCAACGATGCAGATGGAACAACAGGTCCAAATCACAAGTTAAGTGATGTTAGAAATCACGTCTATAACATTTATTTAGCATAGAATGAATTTAATCTAGGTTCGTCATTTGAAATTATGTTTACTTCTATCTTATTACTTATTAATGTTTCTTGGTCTTCTCGCAGGATTGTTGATGTCCGATGTCTCCCGATTCAGGGTAGCATCTTGTGAAAAAGGTATTCTGGTTCTAATTACAGTGCTAAAAAATATTAATCCAGGTTCTATTGCGTGAAATGGTTATGTGCTAGAATACCGTTATCGTGGGCAGAAACACAAGGCTTCTATGACAAATGGTTAATTGTATACTTAGTTTAAAAGAAAGGACATAAGGGAAAACCCCATATTGTGAGTGTGTCTCATGTTTATTTTTTTTTACCGTTCTTAACCTTTTCTTCTATGTTAATGTGATGAAGCAGAACTATACCATTTTCTCCTAAATGTATATCCGATTTAGATGGAAACTCGGTTCTAAGTTACACAATAGTTAATCATTTGTTTTGGTAAATGTTATACACATAATTTTGTATTTGGATAGCAATACATATTCATGTAATGAAATTCTATTCTATACCTCCTTCCGGGTCTACTTTTATCTTTATTAAAAAATCCAAACGATTTCTTTAGTTATTCATATGGCTGTGCAATTTTTGAAATCACCGAAATATGTAAATGCATATAAAATTATATGATTCCAGAATTTATGTCTTTTAATTCATTGAGATTTCTCTCTTGTTTCTTACAAGTGTCATAGTCAAAGCATTGGTTGGGTCAAATCAAATCTTTTCCCAACATTCATAATCATAAATTACAATTACCCAAATTCGAAATTCGTAATTGCCATAAATGACAATAATTTTCCAATTTCAAATTTACCAAAAATGGAAATAAATTCCTAAGTATTTTCAGACTTAAAAATAATTTATTTTTTGGGATGTTACATCCTTTCCCCCTTTAGTACAAAAATTTCCTCAATGTTTTTCCCTTTCTCGGAACAAGTTTGGATAAGATTTATGAAAATCTCTCTCCAACTCTCAAGTGGCTTCCTGAGGACTAAAGTGCTTCCATTGCACTTTTACCTAGTCGACGACTATGTTCCATAGTGATATTTCTCTCTTGTCCAGAATGCGCAGAGGTTCCACTTGGAACTTGCCTTCTAATTCCACCTGCACCAAGTTCCAATCGATCATATGAGTCAGATCATATACATAATTAGTTCACAACGAAACATGAAATACATTATGAATTTTTAGATTTGCAGGAAGTGCAAGTTGGTATGCCACAGGTCCAATTCGAGCTAAGATATTTAAAGGACCACAAAACCTGGGAGCCAATGTAATATCCCCAAAAGTAAGTTACTATTGAAGTCTAGAAAATACTTAGGAATTTATTTCCATTTTTGGCAAATTCGAATTTGGAAAATTATTGCCATTTATGAAAATTCCAAATTTGTGAATTTAGTTAATTGTAATTAATTTATTGTGACTGATTGGGAAAATATTTCATTTTCCCAACTAACTCTTTGACTATGACACTTATAAGAGACAAATAATTTTTATATTTATTGCTGAGAGACAAATGGAATAGCCAGGTTGAAATCAGCTGACCATAACTCCATGAGTGGAGAATAGGCTTGAACTACCTCACGGATGAATTTTTTAAGTGGAAAATCTTGAATTTGTCCATTGGCAGCCCCTGAAAATCAGGGATTTGTAAAGCTGCGAAAATTTCCAAGGGGAAAAGACGTAGGCACAAGATTTTTTTGCATATATATAACATATGAGAGGAGCAAGACACTGCCAAGTATGTTGGGGAAAGATAGACTTCTTGTTACGAGCACTAATCTTGAGTGCGAGAAAAGGAAAACTTCTCATCTGAAGAAAATGTCACTTCCTGTTATGAACACTATTTTCTGAGTGTGGGGAAAGGAGAATTGGATATGAAAGAGGACTATAGCGAAGAGGAGTTTCAAGGTTCGCCCTCATGGATTCATGGTCAGGCTAGAGGGTGAATGGAACAAGTAGTCTCACTATTCTGTTCTACGGTTGGGTGGAACTTGGTTTTTCCTTTTGTTGTCCCGACTATTTGTTCAGATATGTTCTTCTACTCTTTCCTGGTTGAATGTTATGATGCTTAATAATTGGTGGAATGTTGTTACTTAGTTCTGGTCAAATGTTCTATTGATGAATGAATGATCAAATACATCCTCTTATTAGGTAGAAGGAAATGGATTATTGAATAATCCTTTATAGTTGAATTTATTCACTGAGTAGAGCTAAGAATACTGCAATATGTGTTAACTGTTAATAAATGTATGGAAATTTCATGAGTAGAGTTAAGGACACTGTTGTGTGTATTATTGTTGGCAAAAGTATGAAATTTTTCCTATTCTTGTGATATAATGTAGGTTTTACAATAGACAAACAATTTTCATATCGATCTGTTGTTGATATTAAGGATGTCTAAATTATACAATTACTAAATGAAATTTTGAGTGAATATCATAATTGAAATATACCTGTATGTACATGTGTGGTTACCTATACAGATTTTTTGAGCTATTTGAACATCTATTGCATAGAGAGCTATCTCCTGACTATTTCAAGTATTTCCTTTTAAGCCGACTGTATGAATTATAGCAAATCTTCCAATTCTCTTACTTTGATAAACTCAGGAGCAATGTCCAGAGAATTTAACTACATAGACATGTTACCCATTACAAAGTCAGTCCAATTTTTAAACGAGTTTTCAAATTGTACAAAACACCTGCGATCATAACTACTATTTAGGGAAATCGTCTCAAGTAGGGGTTTTCCCCTCTATCCTTTTATTTAAGGATTGAAGATAATTTTAACCAGTTGTTTATAGGAGCCTAGTATAAAAACTACCAAGATAGTAATGTGCCAGGGTAGATCCGTATCACTTTCCACAGAATTTGGATCATTAGATCCAGTATAGTGGAAAGAAGGTTAAGGTCAAGAGTCTTTCGAATTTCGGAAGCTCAGGAGATATAGTGCGAAGTTGCACACAGAATGGAAGTGTGCGCAGGGCGTAAGTCATGTTTCATTGATGAAAGCTCAGGAGTGAGAATGCGTTCATAAAGGCAGATGAGACATAAAGTCACAGGGCTCACAATAGAAATTTGGAAGGCGTAGCCCTCCAAAGCATTTGAAATTCCCCAAGTTATGAAAGAAAGCGAAAACAGTTCAGAAGGAATAGCGGGCCACTTAGAAAAGTGTCCAAGTCTTGAAGAATTGAAGCGACTAAAGGTGGACCGCAGAAATTCAAGGGAATCGAGGAAAGATAAAGGGTTAATATCTTTTCAGGAGAAACCGAAATGTTTCAAGTTGTTATATCCCTGAGAATTAGTACCCTAGTTAGTCGTGAGGAAATGTGGGGATTTCGCCAACCATAAGATTTAGAAGAAACAGGGTGAAAATTTGCAAAACCGCGAAATGTGAAATTCTGAAATCATTGGGACCATCCATTGATGGGGACACATAGAAAGAGATCATCATTTTGTTCAATCGCAGAGTGGAAAGGTCAAAGGGTAGATTCATGAGGGTTCACGATATATGAAATCACGGTTTAATCACAATCATTAAACCATGGAAGGTTGTGAGCCGTCAGATTTGGGCACTCTGAAATTATCGACATTTCAGAAGTTGGGGATATGGAGGAAGTGTGAACTTGGAGGTCGCAAGTCATGAAACCCTGATACGCAACGGGAGGATCTATACCATTATATCCAGAAGAAAACGAGCCGTTAGATTTGGGGCCTTCTGAAATTATCGACATTTCAGAAGTCAGGGATATGAAGGAAGTGTTACTTTGGAGGTCTCAAGTTGCAAAACCCCGATATGTGACGGGAGGATCTGGACCATTATATCCATAGGAACGCGAGCCATCGGATTTGGGGCACTCTAAAATTATCAAAATTTTGAAAGTCAGGAATATGGAGGAAGGTTTAACTTGGAGGTCACAAGTCGTGAAATCGCGATTTACGAAAGGAGATTCTTGATTGTTGAATCCAGAGAGGACACATGTCAATGGGTTGGGTAATCCAGAAGCAGGAGGAGTTAACGATAGTCCTTGATCCAGTGGGATTACGTGTCGACAGATCATGGAGATCTGGGGAGATGCGTGTAGAGAGGAAAAAGGGTAGAACGAAGAAGCAATCAAAGCAAGCAGAAACAAAAGGTTAGAAGTATACGATAGTTGCACTGAAACTTAACCTTAAGCATGCATATATGTTTTAAACTCCACTTCGTTTATACCTGATAGGGGTTCCGTTTATGCTTAAAGATTTATGTATTTTCGAGTGGGTTTCTTCTTATGTAAATCCAACGTTAATACGTGTACATATATATAGAGAGATATGGAAAGGATCATAAGGTAGTGGGGATTTACTATCCTTTATGCTCACTTTAGATAGGATGGTAATATGAGAGGTTAGGTATAGCAAAGTTACCCTTGAACCTTGGAGTATATGATTATTGTGTAATAGGAAATAACATAGAGATAAAATCTGTTGTAATGTTAGTTGATTATGTCAGTAATTGGAAAACATAAACCTTGAAATTTTTTTAGTGATGACAACTACCTATTTATAATAACAGTAGGTCTTTCGAGATAAGTTGTTCGAAGAGAAAGAGATTTAATGTCCCTAAGGATTCTTTTTTTTATTTTTGTAAATTTGGGGTACATTACATATGGTATCATAGCTAAGGTTACAACATTTGAACCTTAAACATGGCCAAAATTATTTGCATAGCACATAATTTCTGTTTTATGAAAAACTAACAAAAACAATTACGGTTACAAATAGAAAAATTGTATTACTATTGTGATCATGCAAGCACATAATGAAGTTGATATCAGACTCGAGGAGAATCCTAAGAAAATACTTCTTGAAGATCTGAGGCAGAACAGTGACGGAAGTTCACCTACTGAGGTGTTGGAAACCATGAGAAATCTCATTGTGGAACTACAAGTTTTCAAAGAAGACAATGAGAAAATAAAAAAGGCATAGGAAGAATAGTAGGAAATAAATGAAGTATTGTTGCGTAGCATAGTAACAAAGAAGAGCCCGAAAGATAATAATGAGGAAGGAGAGGTCAACAAAAGGGCCTCCAAAAATCCTGGTCCTAAAGCAGAAAAAGGGGACAACTCTTCTGAAGGTACACCATCAATAGAAGTTAAAACAACCATAGGAAGAAAAAGGAAACAAGTGGACCATCTTGAGGGAGAGTTTAAGAAAATAAAATCATCCACCTTTGATGAGGAATCCAGGACAGGGGAGGAGGCTGAAGCATGGTTACTATACATACAAAAGTATTTCCAGATATACAACTATTCCAGGAATATGAAGTTTAGAACGACCATCTATAACCTGAAAGGAAAAGAAAGGATATTGTGGCAGGATCTGAAGTTGGCCAAGGGCCTAAAGGAAAAACAAATGGAGTGGTCGGATTTCAAGAAGTACTTAAAAAACAAATATTTAGCTGAAAGTTAATATGAAAGAAAAACCAAACAGTTTTATGAGCTACGACTCGGTCAGATGGCTATGGACGATCTGATAAACAAATTCCTAGAATTATTAAGGTGCGTACCTTATATACGGGAGGACAGAGTAAAAATTCAGTGGTTCCTAAGATGTTTACAACAATCCTATAACGATAGAATTGAATTCGATAATCCCAAGTCCTTGAGTGAAGTTTTCAGAAAGGTTTGAATGTGTTACGACCAATACAAACAGCGGTCAGAATTTCGCAAGGCTTGGAAAGACAAGAAACAAGATCGTATGAAAAAATGAAAGAAGGGATATCAACCAGCCCCTGTATGGAACACAACAAATATTTTTCCAAGGAAATATTTTCAATACAACAACAAAAACACCCAAGGGGATGGGAAACCATTTAATCCGGGAACAAAGAAGTTTGGGGACAGCCCCAGAGAACCGTTAAAATGCTGGGAATGTGGAGAACATTACTTAAGGAGGAATTGTCCACGTTTGACTACAACAACCAAAGCTATGATGCACAACCTACAGGAAGCCTCTAAAGTTGGAGATGTGGGAAGAGTCTTAGATCGAATCAATGCAGTCATGGATGGCCGACAAGATGATCACCAGTCCACTATATTGGAAGTTGAAGGTAAAGTTAACAATACTAGTGTTTCTATTTTAATTGATCTAGGAGCTACATTAAGTTATATTTATCCTAGTGTCCTGGATTCAAATAAACTTAAAAGAACAAAACATGCAAAATTGTGGCTAGTACAACTAGAAACAGGTAAAAAAAGAAAAGTATTTGATTTAATTTCCGACTGTGAGTTCAATTTAGGTGGTTAAAACACAAAGATGAATCTGAACATTCTACCGTTAGGGTATTATGACATAATTATCGGAATGGATTGGTTAGAAAGGCATAAAGAATTTTTAGATTGTTATGAAAAATCACTCAAGTATAAAGACGAAAACGAAATTGTTAGGACAGTTCAAGGTATACAAAAACCAGTCTCAGTTAGGCAGATTTCAGCAATGCAATTTAAGAAGTGCATAAGAAAAGGTTATCATATTTATGCTATCCAACTGACAAAACTGTCGGAAAAAGAAAACAAGCCTATCTTAGAGGATTTTGTCGTTTTGCATTATTTTAGAGATGTGTTTGTTGATGAGATACCTAAATTGCCACCAAGGAGAGAGATAGAATTTTATATTGATCTGATACCTAGTTCGAATTCTATATCTAAGGCACCCTACTGAATGAGTTTACCCAAATTAACAGAATTAAAGATTCAATTACAAGAACTATTTGACAAGAACTACATTCATCGAAGCATCCCACCATGGGGAGCACTAGTTTTTTTTGTTAAAAAGAAGGACAAAACTCTAAAATTATGCATCGATTATAGACAGTTAAACAAAATGACGATTAAGAATAAATACCCCTTGCCTAAGGTCAATGATTTGTTTGATCAAGTAGGTGGGGAAAAGATTTTTTCTAAATTGGATTTAAGATCTGGTTATCACGAGTTTAGGATAAAAGATGAGGACATAAGTAAAAAAACATTCAGAACGAGATATGGACATTACAAATTTGTTGTTATACGGTTTGGTCTCACTAACACACCGGCCACATTTATGTGTTTAATGAACAACATTTTCAGTCAGTACTTGTACTAGTTTGTTTTGGTATTTATTGGCGATATCCTAGTATATTCTAAAATAGAAGTGTTGAAAAATACTGAGAGGGGGGGGGGGTGAATCAGTATTTTGAGCTATCAATAATTTTTCACTTTTCTTTCACTGAAAAATCTTAGTCTACTTTATAGAGACCAGCTGTTGTATATTCTTATGAGAACAATAGTGCATCTAGAGATCATATTATGGATTTCTTCATTCATCAGTAATTCAACAAAATAAACTAACACAGATGAATAGGACACATGAACACCAGGATTTAAGGTGGAAACCCAAATAGGGAGAAAACCACCGTTGTTGTTGTCTCTGTCTTCAATGATTATTATTAAGAAAACATTCTACAACAATGTACTAGTGCAGACTCATACTAGTACGCAGGCTTCAACCTGCAGAAGGCTACAACCTTCTCTCGTTTACCAGCCTTTCTTGGAAGGGAGCTTCAACCCCCTAAAGATAGCACCAGTTTTTGCTGGCAGATTGCTACTACTTAAGGGTTTAACCCTCATACTCACTGCTGACCATGTTTCATTAATTTTCACACTGGATCAAGCAGTTTCATCTAGTGGTTATGACAGTAAAAAAAATGATCTCAAGAGTAAACACAGATCTACAGACTGTCAGACAGTTACCAAAGGACACATATTAAACAAATCACTAAACCTGGAGATGATGCCTCTGATTTCATGGTTGCTGAACCCACAGCCAAGATCTCTCTGTCACTGTAGATCTGCCGCCTGACTGCCACAAGGAGGTTCCTCTTTCTTCAAACCTGCCATGCTGCATGCACAAATGACCTCACCCACCAGTAGATATCCCTACTGTCAGAAAATGGCCTCCGCGTCCTTCGACATCTCTCTCTGTCGAGGGCATCGACCCCTTTTTAAACCCATTGATCCATGACCCATTCAACGCTCATCGGGTCCCATCTTTATTGCCCGGAGGAAATCGGGCCTCTGTTTTGAAATTTGAATTAAACCTATGCACGCCTTTTCGAATCGAGTTTCGGCATTCCATATGCTATCCCCTTCCAGTTACACAATGGTCCATGTGACCTGCCTTTGTGCGACCTTGGTCTTATCACTCCATCGGAGTTTCGACACTTGCAATGACCAAATATTTATGTGAATGGGATT
>JASDQU010949070.1:21123-36803 GCA_032191745.1 Picea mariana | reverse complement strand
GTACAAAGATGTTTTCGCATGGTCTTATGATGAGCTAAGAACATATGACACTTCCATAATTGATCACAAGATACCTTTGAAGCCCGGGGTCAAGCCGTTTAGGCAAAAGCTTAGGCAAATTAACCCCATTTTGTTACCCGTGATTGAAAATGAAGTTAAGAAGCTTTTAGATACGAAAATAATCGTACCTCTGAGATACTTGGACTGGGTGGAAAACCTAGTCCCGGTCAAGAAAAAGAATGGAGAAATCAGACTGTGTGTGGATTTCTGAAACTTAAATAAGTCTTCTCTCAAGGATAATTACCCGTTGCCCAAAATGGACCATGTGCTAGAAAAATTAGTAGGAGTAAATCGAATGTCTATGATAGATGGGTTCTCCGGTTATAATCAAATTGCCATGAATGAACAAGACAGGGAAAAAACTGCTTTCACCACACCATGGGGTACATTCATGTATGACAAAATGTTGTTTGGTTTGATGAATGCAGGGGCTACATTCCAACGCGCTATGGATATCGCTTTTGTAGGAGAAAGAGACAAGTTTGTAGTCATTTACCTCGACGATTTGATTGTTTTCTCCAAAACCGACGAAGAACACTTGATCCATCTGAGACAGACTTTCGAAAAATGTCGCAGGTTTGGTCTATCTTTGAACCCAAAGAAATCACATTTCGCTATGCGGGAAGGTAACCTTCTGGGCCATATCGTATCTAGAGATGGGATCAAGATTGATCCTAAAGGATTGAAGCAATAGAAACTATAAATAGTCCCAGAAATGTAAAAGAGATTCAATCTTTTTTAGGAACAATAATTTTTTTACGAAGGTTTATCCCCAATTTCGCTGAGATTGTCAAATTGATCACAGGAATGTTGAAGAAGCACAGCGGAGTAAATTGGACAACCGAGGCCAGAGCATCGTTTGCGCATATTAAAAAAGTCATAAGCGAGGCACCTGTGTTAGCAAGCCCAGATTATCTGAAAGATTTTTTTATCTTCTCATTTGCCTCTGACCATACAATCGCCGCGGTGCTCCTACAAAAGGATGAAGAAGGATTCGAACGGCTGATCGTGTTTTTTAGCAAGAGCCTTAGAGACGCAGAACTGAAGTATGACATAATAGAAAAACATGCGTACGCAATGGTAAAAGCGCTAAAGGCATTCATGACTTATGTACTGCATTAAAAAATTATCGCGTACGTGCCAACCAGTTCTGTGAAAGATATATTGGTACAGCCAGACAGTGACTGAAAAAGAGGGCGATGGCTTGCTAAAATCCAAGAGTTCGATCTGGAAGTTAAACCGACCAAATTGATAAAAGGGAAAGGCCTGGCCAAACTCTTAGCGGAGTCAAATTTTAGAGCCCTTGATATCAATTACTTGCAGGAAAGCGACGAAGACACAGACCTAAATGAACCGGATGAAGAAACGAGTCCAAACCAGATCGAAGAGAAGTTCTTATCATCGGGCTGGTACAGAGACATAATGTTTTACTTGCTGAACTTAAAATGCCCAGATGAACTATCATCGTCTAAATGCAGAACCTTAAAACTCCATGCAGTTAAATATTGTATATCCAAAAGTCAGCTATATTGGAAGGATCCACTCGGGTTCCTGCTAGTTTGTTTAGTAGAATAAAAAACCCAGCGGGTTATAGATGAATTTTATAAGGGATTCTGTGGGGGGCATCACGCATGGAGAGCTACAGCCTACAAGATCTTGAGGGCCGGATACTACTAGCCGAAACTCTTTTCGGACGTCAATGCCAAAGTGCGTGCCTGCAACCCTTGCCAAATATTCGTAGGTAAACAGACGCTCCCTGCACTGCCACTAGTTCCAGTCAAAGTTGAAGCTCCATTTCAACAATGGGGTCTAGACTTCATAGGGGAGATTAATCCTCATTCCAGTGCTCAACATAGGTGGATCTTAACAGCTACAGATTATTTTACTAAGTGGGTGGAAGCCATTCCAACCAAAAGGGAAACAAACTCGGTGTAATCGATTTCTTGGAAGACAATATCTTATCGAGATTCGGTTGTCCCCGAAAGATAGTTACCGACAATGCCCGGGCCTTTAAATATATGGCTATGATCAGTTTCTGTCAGAGGTATAACATCATTCTCGGCCATTACACTGCATATTGCCCCCAGGGGAACGGATTGGTCGAATCATCTAACAAGATCTTGGTAAACATAATCAAGAAAGTACTGGATGAAAATAAAAGGTCTTGGCATGTGCACTTGAAATACGCATTTCGCCGTTTCAAATGGTCTATGGGACAGATGTTGTTCTACCTATAAACCTAGTGCTGCCAGTGATGAAGTTTTGGCAGGATCAAAATGAAGAACCCAATCATGTAACCAGGAGAATTAATCAGTTGATTGAGGTTCAACAACATAGAGTTGAAGTTGATGAAAAGATGCAGAAGTACCAAGATGATATGAAAGCATTGTTCGACCGCAAGGCAAAGGACAGGGAATTTTTTCCAGGTGATTTAGTGCTAAGATGGGATGCGAGAAAGGAAGAAGCCGTGAAGCATAGTAAATTTGACCACCTTTGGTATGGACCATTCAAGGTCTCGGCTCCGGAAGGAAAAAATTCTTTCCTACTGGAAAATATAGACGGAGAAGTCCTCAGCGCCCCTGTCAACGGGCGTTATCTAAAGCATTACATGACGTAACAGTCGCCAGATTCAATATATATATATATAAGAAATCGTAAATAAATAGATTTCATTATATATGTTTTGTACATACATATATTTTCATTTAAACATTTGCTTTTGATTTTCTGTTTTTTTCCGTTCATAAACTCTCGACACATTTCGAATAAGATTCGTATTTGCTTTGTACATGATTCCAACTGCATATGAAACGAGCAGGAAAAGTAATTTGCAAGTCGGTGTCAGAATTAAATCGGCATAAAACAGGTGATACCTAAAATAGTTTCATATTGCGCAAAGAAAGTGAAATGAAAAGGTAAAAAAGGAGCTTTCTAAAAAACACATGTTATGAAAGACTGTTAAAGAAAACTGAGGTAACGCCATTCAAACTGCAATATCGGCTAAAATGTTAGATAACAGGATTGTTTCTTGGCTTGATAATCTTTGATTTAAAGTAATTACACACTCAGTCTAAAAACAGTCGATCAAAATAAACTATCCCCAAAGATATCTACAAGAGTCAGTCTCAAACCGTTTGACCTCTGTATTTTCAGTCAATGAATCGCTACCTGGCATCTTGTCTATCTTCGGGTCTAACTTTTAACAAGTCACCATCTTCCCGTTTTATTTACGAAGGGATAATTTTTTTTTGTTTTAAACCTCGTGAGTTTCAAAACAGATCTCGAAAGGAAAGCAGGTCTTCACAACTACTCAATCCCCCGCTAAACGAAGGAACATTTAGAGTGATCCTAACTTTCCTAGGTTTTTCAACAGTATCGGAGGATTAAAGCTTGCTCAAACAGGATGCCCTTTAAAAGTTATTTTCCTTTTCTCCCTAAGAACGAAGATGTTGTGAAGGTCAAGGGAAGGTTGGTACCGAGTAATCAAAGTAAGTTGACAGACCTCTAATGCAAAATATTACACAGATATCAGCCCTGATACAAACTGATTGCCCCCATCTTCGCGCTCAAAAAAGTAAATTATAAGACAGGTGGTGAAAGGAAATTCAGAAATGATTGCCCCCACCTAGTCCAAGAAGACGATGAAAGGAAATTCAGAAATGATTGCCCTCGTCTCAGCATTTAAATTCATAAATATATTCCTAAGTGGTGAAAGGAAATTCAGTGAAAGGGGCCAAATAACTTCACCGGGGTACTGAACAGGCTCGCTGGCAGTGAAGCAATGTCTGAGATATCTGTAAAGCTGTTACACATGAATATCACTCTACTCTGGTAACCAATGCTTTCTAAAACCTGATCCACATCCCAAATTCAGACGGGACTCCCCAATTAAAAACATATAATCTCATTCTTTTGATGCAAGCCAAGAGCCACAAGATCTGTTGAGTCTCCTAGGACTATTTCAATTGTCTTAAAACATACCTAAATTTAGTAATGGGAAAGGGAAAATTGTGAAAGGGACTACAGTTGTGTTTGAAAAGAGTATCTGATTTTGAAAAAACTTTTCAAGGTAAAGAACGAAGTCTTTTTCCCCCTTTGATCCTCTTTTCTCGGAACCTTTCCGCCTGATTGAGCTTTTGACTCCATTTACCCAATATTGGCACGTGGTCTACTATTCTTCCCGCCTCACAGGAAGGCAGGATCCCTAGTTGGAGCCTATGTTGGAGCCGCCGTTGTTTTTTAGCCTGTCACAATTTTCATTTTGATGCTTGAAATCTAAAGATGGTTTTCTTTTTTTCTCCAAGATATCGATGATCTTTGAAGCTTGATCACGCAAGAAACGACGATTTTTCTACTCTCGAAACATGTCCTACTTTTAATAAGAATGTTCCATCTTTTTGTTCTACTTTGGGATCTCGCAGGTCGGATACTATAGCTCATGAATGCAGTACATAAGTACATAAGTCTTGAATGCCTTTAGCGCTTTTACCATTGCGTACGCCTTTTTCTATTATGTCATACTTCAGTTCGGCGTCTCTAAGGCTCTTGCTAAAAAATGCGATCGACCGTTCGAATCCTTCTTCATCCTTTTGTAGGAGCACCACGACAATAATATGTTCAGAGGCAAATGAGAAGATAAGAAAATCTTTCAGATAATCTGGGCTTGCTAACACAGGTGCCTCGCTTATGACTTTTTTAATATGCGCGAACGATGCTCTGGCCTTGGTTGTCCAATTTACTCCGCTGTCCTTCTTTAACATTCCTGTGATCAATTTGACAATCTCAGCGAAATTGGGGATAAACCTTCGTAAAAAAATGATTGTTCCTAAGAAAGATTGAATCTCTTTTACATTTCTGGGACTATTTATAGTTTATATTGCTTCAATCCTCTTAGGATCAATCTTGATCCCATCTCTAGATACGATATGGCCCATAAGCTTACCTTCCCGCATAGTGAAATGTGATTTCTTTGGGTTCAAAGATAGACCAAACCTGTGGCATTTTTTGAAAGTCTGTCTCAGATGGATCAAGTGTTCTTCGTCGGTTTTGGAGAAAACCGTCAAATCGTCGAGGTAAATGACTACGAAATTGTCTCTTTCTCCTACGAAAGCGATATCCATAGCACGCTGGAATGTAGCCCCTGCATTCATCAAACCAAACGACATTTTGTCATACATGAATGTACCCCATGGTGTGGTGAAAGCAGTTTTTTCCCTGTCTTGTTCATTCATGGCGATTTGATTATAACCGGAGAACCCATCTATCATAGACATTCGATTTGCTCCTACTACTTTTTCTAGCACATGGTCCATTTTGGGCAACGGGTAATTATCCTTGAGAGAAGACTTATTTAAGTTTCAGAAATCCACACACAGTCTGATTTCTCCATTCTTTTCCTGACCGAGACCAGGTTTGCCACCCAGTCCGAGTATCTCAGAGGTACGATTATTTTCGCATCTAAAAGCTTCTTAACTTCCTTTTCAATCACGGGTAACAAAATGGGGTTAATTTGCCTAAGTTTTTGCCTAAACGTCTTGACCCCAGGCTTCAAAGGTATCTTGTGATCAATTATGGAAGTGTCATATGTTCTTAGCTCATCATAAGACCATGCGAAAACATCTTTGTACTGTCTGAGTAGGTCTCTGTACTTGACCTTTACTTTGGGAGGGAGGAACTTGGATATCTTCACTACCCTGGATTCTTTTTCAATTCCTATATCACAGTCCTCCACTTCTTCTGGTTGGGGCTGCAAAGTGGATTTCACAGGTACGTCGTTCTGATCAAAAAAAAATTCTAAAGGGATTAAGCCTTTCGGAATCTGGTTGCTTTTAAGGACCAACATACGATGATCCGCAATTTTTTCTCGGAAGGTTTCAGGATCTTCCCCCTCTTGCATGATCCACATCGGTTCATTTTGATACTCTTGGTCTGGATGAGTTTCGGAGAACTCACCCACTGCTGCAAGAAATTTCTTAATTTGTTCATCATCTTCAAAGACCCGCCAATGTCTGATATTGTCTGGTATAGAGGGTTTGTATCTGATTTCAATGTGGTACTTTAGTTTGAAGGTCATGGGAGGAGAGAAGGTTGAAGTTGCCTTTGCCAATGCATCAACATGTAGATTCTCTGTGTGCGGGATAAAATGGACCTTTACATATGAGAAAAAGTTTTCCATGAGATCCCAAGCACAATTTCTATACGTTCTTAGTCTGGGATGCTTGGCTAGGTACCGTCGGTTTATTTGTTTGACTATTAGCTCTGCATCACCATAAACCTCCAAGTTACTTATATTTAGCTTTTTGGCGACCTCTAATCCTAAGATCAACGCTTCATATTCACATACGTTGTTAGTGTAATCTATGTCCCACTGCAGTCGGTAGGAAAAAGGAACAATGAATTTACCTTCGGGAGCCACTAAGAGCACTCCCGCACCTGCCCCTTCAGAACATAAAGCACCATCGAAATACATTTTCTAGAATCCAGTGTTACACAGATCCTCTGTCAAGTGAATTTACTCTTCTTGCTTCATATCGATTTCCTCTGGACAACCATCCAAACCATCATCAAAAGACAAGATGCAATTTCCCAGATCTTGGTCTGCAATGTAAATAGGGAAGTTATTTGGGTTTTGAGGGTCATTGACTGTATATGCTAGTCTTGTTTCTCTGTACAACCGAGTGAACTGACCACCGAACACAGGGATTGTGGCATACGTCATGTCCAACTGTAGAGAACCCCCCAACTTGGCTCCCCATGACCTAGATAACAACATGCAATACTTAGGGGGAATATCTGTGATAACCACATCCATCAGGATACTCTTAACCGAGACTTGCGCCAAAGTAACTACCAGATATTTTATCATCCCCATACATTTAACTTTTCTCGAGTAAAAAGAGTACAGGTTTCCATAAGGTCTTGTGATCTGGAGACCCAACTTGTCCATTATAATCTTGGGCATAACATTATGGGAAGCCCCAGAGTCTAAGATACAATTATGCAGCAATTGATCATATACATTCAAAGTGATATAAAAGGGAGCGATGTTGTCTTTGGACCCTTCAAAATGGGGACCAAAGGTGATGTTAGGTCTGTCATCTTCCAAGTTTATAACATCAGAATGGATTTCTAGCTCAGAGACACCGATTGCTTTGGTAATTTGCTTCCGATAAATGGGGTTTTTTGCTAATTCTACCAAAGGGATTGGTATCTTAATTTTGTTTAACTCATTTTCAAAGCTGAAAGCTCCGTTCACCTTGTCTGCTTCTTTGGTTGAGACTTCTGCATCTTTCCTTTCAGACTTATTTGTCTGGACCGCTTTATCCCTCATGGTCCTAGTTGAAGACATAACTTTATTTTCTGGTTCGGTTTCTGGTGTTTGAGTTTCAACTTTTTTCACCTCGGACTCCTGATTGCTTACTACTTTAGTTTTGTTGTTGGGTAATGAGGTCTCGTTCGAAGGAGGCTCATAAGCTTGGCCTCTTTGAAGGATTTTCTTGGGTTGAGTCGTTGAGGTGGGCTTACTCTTAGATCTTAGGATGTACCATGGTTGAAACTCGGCCATCATTATCTCGGTTTCTGGTTGAGATTCACAAAGGTCAGTGTGATCACCTTCTTCACCCTCATTTGACGATTGTGGCATGTTTAAAGATTTTTCATAGTCTTCGCGAGTCAGATATGGTTCAGTACAGTCATCACCGAAGTTCGTGACGTCATTATCCGAATCTCCGTAGTCTTGAAAATCATTCGCTCCTATAAAATTTTCAGTCTTTAAAGGAGCTTGTATCTTTTGATCTTCATTTTTTATTTGTCTTTGTTGATTAGGAGGGTTTTGATTCCTCTTGAAATCTTTTTTGGGGTAAGAGTCAGCCTTGGCCTGTTCGAGTTCCATTCTGGATATTTTATTTGACAGTTCTTTGATCACTCTAGCCATATCGTCCACCTTATTGTCTGAGGATCTATTGGACCCTGAAGGACCTGCTTGTTCTCTAAATCGCTTGGTCTCTCGGTTTCCAGTCTCTAATCTAGCCTTAAGTTTACCTGAAGCCATCATATTAGACTCTATTTCTACCGCATCGTCCTGCATATGGTTTAAGGTGGCTCCCCTTCTCTCTCGCAAAAGTAGTGCGAAGTCCGGCTCGAAAGCTCCGATGAAGGTCACTTTGGCCGCAGGTTGGGATGGTTTAACCTCGGCTGGAACTTTTTGTGTCGATTGTAACAGAGTTTTTTACATTTGAGAAGTTAATACAAGCAAATTTGAAGATTCTCGATTCCGTCAAGACTGTGTTACAAGTTTGTTTCTTTGTATTTCATATTTCATTTCATTTCATATTCATAATTGATGTGCTTCGTTATACTTTAGTACGACCACTACTATAGCGAATGAATTTTGGTTTTCTGTAATTGTTTATTGTCTTTCCTCTGCACCAGCTATCAGCGGGTGTAAGACCTATCTGCATTTTCAGAATTCTACATATATTCTCTGCTACATCGGTTATTTTCTTACCTTTTTCTCTTTTGTTTATTTGTGAGATACTACCCTGGTAGAAACCTTACACTATGGACAACTAAATGTTTTTCTCCCACCCTGCACCTTTGATTAAAATATAATACAGTTACTGGAAATAGCCTTTGATTTGCATCCCTATTTTATTCCTAAAACCGTAAATTCTCTTTTATTCGACCAAATCGAGACAACACTTAATCTCTCTTTGAAGTCTTTCCTACTTTTAATGTTCCCCCATGACTGTCCCTGCATCAACACAGCCTAATATCGAACCTGGACTATCGGACCAAACGCACATTGCTTTAAACCTTTTTGATACAATACTTAAAACTGCTACTAACCGGGTCGAACTTGAACGTTCATGGGCAGCCATTGAACAAGCCATAACTATCCAGGAACAGTTGGAAGCTAGACAACGCCAACGTAGAAATCTTCCCTAGTTTCCTTTACCGAAGGTTGACGTTACCCTCTTCTCCATCTTTTACCCACTTTCGGATGCCTTGACACTGTACTTTTAAGCCTTAAGTACAGACTCAGGAACAACAATTTGAATAGTCCACTTAGCACTCATTGACCACCTGAGAAGTCCTAGTTACTAGGTGCAAGCCCCAGAAGTGATGATTGATGCTATGCGATTAATTTCGCTGGTTTCAATCCCATTTCTTCACCCCTGTGAGCATCACCTTATGCAATGAGTGATAAGTGGACTATTCAAATCATGAGAATTATTGGTCAGCTGTGACTAATACTCATGGATATGGGTCATAGATTAATGACTTACACTACACAGTTAATCTCGAAAATGATATCTAATATGTTGCACTGCAGAAGCCCCTCTATGCTTAAATTTCTATGTTGCATTGAGATCAATTGTATAATAGCCATTAATATTCCTACCCTGATTACCATAAGTTGTGACCCTCAGACTCATGTGCAAATGCTTGGGATATAACTACATACTATTGCTCATGATAAAATGAGTTACCTTAGTTGCAAACCCTTGGCTCACCCTATAAGATGTTCATTGGTTAATATGTGAATATTAACTTCGTTTGGAACCACCTCAAATAGGTGAATAACCATTCTACAATGATAGCCTCATTAAGAACAAAAACCTTAGTGTCTCTTATCTCCTTACCTAGTGTTGTTAAGGTAATGATTTGATCATGATGGTGCTGTTGGTGAATTGATGATTAGGATGATACAATGACATTTGAATTGATCAAACCACTAAAAATATGTGGATAATAATGATGCTAACTTAACAATACTAAAGGACCATGCTTTCCAATGGGTGATGGTATTTGTTAATTTACAATTTCACCTCATAATGATGATGTTCATCACTTAAGATTCAATGGAATTAACCCAATAATTCAATGATTCAACAATGATTCAATGATGTTGTTGACATCGACGATGTATATCCCTAAGTAAGGGAGCATGTATTTATCAGTACAATCATAAATTAGTAACAATGATCAGAGCCTTGGAAAATGACTCATTTACCTGAGAAATTATATTAAAAACATATTTTAGTTTTGGGAATTTACTAAATTTGTTTAGGATTGAATTTCTAAAATTTTCAAGCTAATTCCTTCTTGTGTCATGTCTTAAAAAATTGCTAAAAAAATAATCCTCTTTGGACCATTAAATATAAATTGGGTCCAAATATAAATTGAATAGCTTAATAGTTAAGAAGATATATTTCCTACTAAAACATCATAGATGCAAATAAAAAAAACCATAGACTTTTAATTTAGTTCTATTATTATCATGAAACACATAAATTTATTTTATTATTATTACGAAACACATAAATTTGATGTTAGATATTTAGTTGAATATTTATGGTGAAAAGTGTCTTATGGGGTTTGGCCTGGCACATATACAAGTAGGTTATCTTTCCATGTTAGGGATTTTAGGGTTTATGTTAGGGTTTTATCGGCTTTATAAAGAGGAAGAAAACTCTATGTAGCAACATCGGCGCCACAAACGGGTAGATGCAATTCACTGACCATTGTGTGCATATTGATCTCCAGATCTGAAATTAAAATCTGTTCGTAGGGTGCCAACTTATTTTACTCGGTTTTTCTCCGAACAAATGCCGGTATGCCCTATGTTATGCCAATGTTCGAATATTTTCTTCTGAAAGTTTTTGTGTACCTTATGTTTAATCAGGCTAAGCATCGTTGCGGCCGTGTGACGCATTTTAGTAGGGGTTTAAAGACAGATGGGTTTTTCTTGAGTTTTTATTGGTGTTCACGTTGTCGTCTGTTGTGATTCTACCATTGGTGCGATTGACCTAAGATTACTCTGTTTTTGTGTTTAAATTTGTATTTGAATAGCACTCTGTTGAAGAATATTGTTGTAATAGGCATAGTGAGGAATTATGCATCTGAGTTCACTTTGATGAGCTAACACATATCCTCCTACTCATTCTGAATGCCCATTGTTTTTAACCGTATTTTACCGCTGTGGTTTATACTGAGTTTTTCCTTTTCCTTTGTGTGCACGGTCTTTTTTCGTTTTGCTAAACGCTCTTTTAGTGGTATCTTGTTTCAACTTTTGTCGGGGTGTAATTTCTACAGGGCTGTATTTTTTGATCTAATTGAGTTCATTATGTGTTGTGTAATTTATGGATTACAGTGAGACCTCGCCTAGGTTTTATTTTCTCACTCTCGAGGACTTGCATTTATGGATGGTGGGTATTTAATAAAGAAATTACGCCCATTTCTTTTGGAGTGCCTTATGTTCTAGATCTTATGGTATCGTTTGCCCTACTAATAAAAGTGACTAAGGTTTGATGGGATGAAATAGGATCGTATTTATACCATTGGTCGGATTCACCCAAGATTACCCTGTATTTTTGTGTTTATGTCTATCTTAATCACATTCTGTTGAAGATTATTGTTGTAACAGGCATAGTGAGGAATTATGTATCTGAGTTCACATTGATGAGCTACAACATATCCTCCTACTCATTCTGAATGCCCATTATTTTTATCTGTTTTCTGTTAGTGCTGTGGTTTATACTGAGCTTTTCCTGTTCCTTTTGTGTGCACGGTTTTTTTCTTTTAATGCCGTGGTTTATACTGAGATTTTCCTTTTACTTTTGTATGCTGAATGTTTATTTTCGTTTTGCTTTCCTTTTACTTTTGTATGCTGAATGTTTATTTTCGTTTTGCTGAATGTTTTTTTTTCGTTTTGCTGAATGCTCTTTTAGTAGTACCTCAACTTTTGATGGGCTCGGGATTTGTTATGTTGTGGTGTAATTTATACAAGGTTGTATTCTTTGATCCAATGGAGTTCATTATGTATTATGTAATTTATGGATTACAGTGAGCCTACGGCGAGGTTTTATGGATGGATGGTTAGTATTTGATAAAAGAAATTACTCCCTTTACGTTTTGAGTGCCTTATTTTCTAGATCTTACTGCATCATTTGCCTACTAATAAAAGTAACCAAGGTTAGATGGTATGTAATGGAATAGTTGGGAAATTGTGTAGGCCAAGAATCTGTTTTCTAGTACCCGAGTTTATGATCTGTGGAGTTTAAACTTTAATTTAAGTAGGTATGCCTCACACTTCCCAATATTCTCGTACATACCTTTGATAGAGAATGTTATTGACTTCGTTGAAGTTGAAACATGGGTTGTGAATGGTGTGCAATATGATAGTATAGAGTTGATCATTCAAATCTATTTTTACTTCATTCCATTGGGACAATTGAACCTTAACACCTAATTAGCTTAGGCTTTTTGTGCTCTGCTCAAGAGAAGAGAATCATGGAAATATTGGTTAGAAATACTATTGTTTCTAGGATCCCACTTGGAAAGTACCAGGGGGGCCTTACTATCTAGATTAATTACTACGCTAGGCTCAGGTATAATGATTGTTAGGCTAGAGAGTATCCGTTTGGCGATGGTCTGATCGAAATGAACCCATTAATAACGGGATTAAACTTTGAAAGACTTGTTTTAGTTTTCTGAACTTTCACTGTTTGGGATTGGGTTTAAAAAATTGTAATTTGTTTCTCTCTGTGTCAATCTTAGGAGATCAAATTGATTCGTTGACCATATAGGGCATTGTTTCCTAAGTAATTGTCTCCCAAGTTGGGATGATTCCTTCTACTGCCTAGCCACTAGCGCATGAATTTTGTGTATTTGGATTATGTGGGCTAGTTAACCTAGTATGATGTTTTTAATTTTTCCTGATTTACTTACATGCCTAACGTATGACTTGTGTTTTTAATGTTTCCTGATTTACTTACATGCCTAACGTATGACTTGTGTTTTGGATTGTTGTGCGGGCTAGTTACTCCGGTATTAGGTTTGTAATGATACTACAGTACTTTTAATGATTATTACTTGGATGTAGTCAATGACTATAAGCTTATCAGGCAACTTTGTGCTTGCGATTAGCAATTTTTTTTGGTAGTTTAATGTATCTGTTTTCATTGGTTGCTATAGGTCTGCGTTCATTTGATGCAATGCAATTTCTTCAGTTAATAACTTATTGATTTGAGCCTCTGTGGTGTTGTTGTGCGGGCTAGTTACTCCGGTATTAGGTTTGTAATGATACTACTGTACTTTTAATGATTATTGCTTGGATGTAGTCAATGACTATAAGCTTATCAGGCAACTTTGTGCTTGCGATTAGCAATATTTTTTTGTAGTTTAATGTATCTGTTTTCATTGGTTGCTATAGGTCTGCGTTCTTTTGATGCAATGTAATTTCTCCAGTGAATAATTTATTGATTTGAGCCTATGTGGTGTCTTTTGAGGACTTGTATATATTGAGGATGAATATCCTATGCAAGAAATTAAGTCCTTTTCATTCTGAGTGCCTTCTTTTTTAAGAGTTCATTCCAACAATTTGACTGAATTAAATGGCATGAAGTTGAATCGATGTTAGGTTGAGTAGATCAATAATCGTATGTGATATAATCCCTCAGTGTTATAGTTACGGGGGATTGAGTTTCTACTAACTCTGATCAAAATCTTATCTTAACGAACTAAAATTTAAAACCTTAAGACATTATCAGTGCCTCTTGATCAAAATCTTCTCTAACCAACTCAAAGTTTAAAACCTTGATAAATTATCAGTGCCTAGCCAAAATTTATATGAACTTTGCTCTATAAGCACTAAACTGTTGTAGTGTTACACTAACGCATTGACRTAACAATTGTGTAACTATCTAGCACTCCTTTCTGTAAAGAGGTTACCTCGATTAGTTGKTCACAAACGTGACAGTATGAACTAGATGCAAGAGAATACTTTACATGAAAATCAATGAAGCAAACACAACCGATGATTCAAGGTGTATTACAACACAGGAAATTTGTTTTTCAAAATTAGTACTTCTCAATAGTAAGCAATTTACAACACAGGAAATTTRTTTTTCAAAATYARWACTTCYCAATAGTAAAGCGTTTTTAGCATTTTTCATGATTTAATATCACATCACCGGGAATTTTTATTTTYTCTTTCAAAACTTTGCAATAGTAGAAGCATCAATAATGATTGTCTTAGCACTTCCATTTTTCAGAACTTTCCCAATGTAAAGAATCGTTCATGATTGCCTTGGCACAAGACATTATGGGAATTACAGATGTTTCATTATTAAATTAGCATTTATTTTATTAGGAAATTCTGAAAATGATCTTAAAAAACCTTATGGGAGCTATTTTATTCATAAACCACTAATTTACATTTACATCGAATCAAATATCATAAAAGAATTCACTTTAAATTCGAGTGATAGATTATAGATCATAGTGAGGTCACGTCATTCAAAATATTTCAAAACTAATTTACATGTACACTCAGAACTTATTTCAAAGCGGCATCACCCTTTCAACAGAACCCGACTCCGTGGTCTGTACTTGGAATAAGGTGGATGGCTCTGTGACTGTTCTTGAAGCTTATAAAGCCTTAGTGTCCTTGTTTTCTGATTATGACTGTAGATGGTGGCATTCGGTGATATGGAAATACAAAATTCCTCTAAAAAATAACTCTGTTCATGTGGCTCTGCCTTTATAACAAGGTCCTAACACGTGAAGAATATCGTAAAATTTGGGCATAGGTCCGTCGGTATTCCTGCTATGCTTAAATAGCGAGGAAACAGTTCAACATCTCTTCGTTGAGTGTCCCATTGCACAGGAGTTGTGGTTTTCGATTTGCAGGTCCTTGAAACTCAATTAGAATTGGCAGCTTCGCTCTCTGGAAGATAATTTGAAGCAGTGGCTCCTAGGCAAATCCAAATTCTGCTTCGGTTCCTTTCTTCGTGACATGGGGTTTATAGCTTTTCCGGAACTCGATCTTGTTCGAAGGAAATAGACAATCTCTGGTGGAGGTGGGTAAAAAGGTCCTGTCAGCAATTGCCGAATACGTCTCCATCTCTGGTAATAACAAAGTCAAAATTTTAATAAACCCAGTTTTTTTTTTGGGGAATTCCCCTGTGGGTTTCTTTGACGGGGCAGCCAATGRTGGACAATGTGGGGTTGGAGTGGTATTAAAAACAACTTCTTCTCACTGCTATAGAGGACATCTGAAGGTCGGTTTAGGAACGAATATTAAAACTGAACTGTTGGCTCTTTGGGGACTTCTTAACATGAGCCTGCATTGCGGGATTATCTCTATGTTCATCTTCGGAGACTCAAAAATAATTGTGGATTGGTTCAATGGAGAGGCGATTCTGAATGTTTTGATTCTCCAGGACTGGAAGAATAGGATACTGTCACTTCGACCCAGCTTCTCCTTTATCAAAGCTCCTCATATTCATCGAGAATACAACTCACAAGCCGATTCTCTGTCCAAGCAGGGTCTCTCTGGCCAATTGGGTCTCTTGCAGGTTGAAGAATTTGATGAATGCTCTTTGATTTCTGTTTTCTCCATTTCACTTTTCTGAAAAATCACATCTCTGTGACCACACTTCACTTTAAGAAGACTGTCATAATTTTGTGAGCTCTGTTTTACTACACCTGTTGCTTTGGTCAACTAGTAAGGATTTTCCATCTTCAGATTTTTAGTATGTAATAGGTCTTTTATCATATTTCTGTAATTAGAAGAATGAGAGAAGCACACAGTAAATGTGCTCTGTGGCATGTAG
>JASDQU010949070.1:579-10915 GCA_032191745.1 Picea mariana | reverse complement strand
CCCACCATACCCTCTACACCCCCACTCACTAACCCCCCTGCCACAGCTGGGGGCAGGCGAAAGAAGAAGGAGCTCACAGCTCCACCCCCCCCACGCATCCAACCTCCTTGCGCGCTATGTGAGAAAGATGGACACCCAACCCAAAAATGCCCATCTCTACCTGAGTTACGGAACCTAATTCTACTCAATCCAACACCATCACCGCTCGCCACTATAGCAAGTACTGCCGCTACCTCCCCTAACTCAAATAGAAAAGGGCTGTGAACCAACTTCGCTTGTGCCATATGTTCAGAATATGGCCATTATACAAACCATTGCCCATCTATCCCGTACGTCTGCCACACATTAGCCATGACACGCCACACATATCTTCCTGAGTTTCCTCTGACACTCCATACCAATGCTCCTGTGAATGTGATTCATTATACTTCTTCATCAATCCTCGAACAAAGGGGAGGTACATGTCCTCCCCCAAAATTACCGCCCGATCGTCCATAATGTCAGTACAACTGGGATGGCATTATGGACCCACTGTCCATATCTAAGCCCTTTTTCCACTTTCATGTTTTGGTAGAGGAGCCCATAAGCTTTGTTTTCCGAACCACCTTCGGCCTCTTACACAAACATTTCCATCTGGGGATCATTTTCCCCTTTTCCTGACGGAGCATCTGCCCATGACACACTCAGGTATGCATGCTCATATTCAAAATTATCAAATAAATGCTCGTATGTTCGATTCTCTTCAGATATTATTCAAGTCGGGTATTTGGTTTTCATATGTGCAGGTACTTGGTCTTCATACATCAACGTAACCCCTTCAAGTATATAATCAGCACTGGCATGTAATCATTCCTTCTGAATCTCATTTGCATCTCCATTCACACCCTCTGACATTTACCTCTAGGATCCCCATCTCCGGCTCTGCAGTACCAACACCTCCATTTGCATCTTCGGTATTGTTACCCGGTAGCACTCTCCCCCACATGAGTTTTCCCATTCATAACACCCTTTTGCACATTGACACTCATGCTGTTTTTCAACCCTTTAGGGATGGGAGTCCCGATAGTTGAAAGGGGTACAACAAGCCTTCTATTCGAGCCATGTAGTGTCTAGTGCGCCATCGTCATCAGAAGGTATAGAATTGGGGGATGAGCCCACCTAACTGTGAAGGATAGCAGATGCTACAGAGGCTCGCCTTAGTCAAGTACAAGAAGAAAAATAAATGCCATAGAGGCCTTGAAGAAAGAACAGGAGGAAGCCCTAGAGAAACTTCAGATTGCACAGCAAGAGAAAGATGACCTTAGAGCAAAGTTTGAAGAGGACAGAGAGCAGATCAAGAGAGAAAAAGACCAGCTGATCACGTAGCAAATGGGGGTTAGAGAGACAGTCACTAGAGCACTTTGCTTTGTGCCGGGCTTGGCCCAGATGGAAGAGGAGACAGTTGAGAGCCAAATAGGGAAGCTCGTTGAGGCCATTCAACAACTTCAAGCAAGAGTAGTAGAGTTAGAACTACAAGCAGTTTCGAGCACTCCGCAGGAAGTGCGAGATCAGAGGGAAGAAAATGCCAGGAGCACACTCGAAAGAATCAAGGCGTTGGCTTCAGAATGCAAGAAACTGAGTGCCCAAAGTGCACAGACCTATGAGCGCCTTGCCTTGCAGAGGACCCAAAACTGAGAACATTGGAAGCACAGCTCCAGGAAGTGAAGCAACATGCATCGACAGTGCAAGCACAACTGAAGCTGCTTACAACGGTAGAGAAGATGAAGAGGTCACAGGAGAAATGCACAGTTGAGCAGCAGGTCAATGCCATCCATAGTACAGTCATGGAGGTGACACAACGACTCCAGTCGATGCAGGACGAAGCCTGCACCCTCTTTGAAGAGATCAAGGGACAAGGATCACAGTTGGAACAAGTGGTCGCCACAGTGGAACAACACCTGGAAGGGCCTGTCACCCAGCAAGTCATTCAGGAGTTCGCCGAGCAGGAGGCTCTGGTGAAGCAGCAAGTTGAGACAGCTCAAGGCCTTGGAAGCAAATTTTCCTAGGTCGAAGTGACTCGAGACGAGTCACAAGTGAGTGTTGGGGGCCTGTTGGCCCTCGACCAAGTTTTGTGGAAACATTGGTTGTGTTTGACCATTTTTGGGACTTCGATAGGCTGGTCGGAGAATGGAGCGCCCAAGCGAAGTGAAGATCGTGGGATCTTGCCCATTTTGTGGTATTTTTGGGCCTTTAGGGTTTATGTAACGGGTACGGGATGTCGGCCCATGGGTCTTACCCATGTTTAGGCCCTTTTTGTAATGTATAAATAAGTAGTTAGGCGATGTAAGAAGTAGACCTAGTAGGTCGATGGCTTAGTGATAACGTTAGCTATGTGCAAGAAGATGTGTTAAGGCTTGTAGAGCTAAGTGAAAGTGTTTGGTAAGTGCTTTGTGCATAGACTATGTAAAGGCTCTGTGCTTGGACCTAACTCGGGGAAGGAGGATCTGGCGAGGCGCGCAGATCTCCTGTCCTGTGCGGAGTTGGATTTGTGGCTTGGTGCCTGTAAGGAGATTGAAGAAACTAATAAAGAAGAAGAAGAGTTGGTGGACGTAGCCCCACACTGGGGTGAACCACGTATATCATGTGTTAATATGCTTTGTGCTATGTTGATCTTGTTATTTATGTATATATTTGCTTAGGGCACTGTTCCTGATGTATGATAGTTAGATCTATGAATGCTTAGTGCTTTATGATGTGAATGAATGCTAGATTTGTTATGATGCTATGTGTTGAATGGCTAGAGATGCTTGATCTTGGTTGTTACTGCGCTGCTCTGTAATTAGGGTTTTAACCTGCGATGTGAATAAGGATTAAAGACTAATGAATGTTAATTGCTAAGTGCTCTGTTAAGTATTGTGATCATAAATCTGTGTCCCAGCTAGGTTGTAGACACTTGAGTCCTGCAACCCCCCCTACCTCTACCTCGAGTGAGACTTCATATGCTTCGTAGGTGTTGCCGAAAGGGTCGGTAGTTAGGGTTTTGTTGGTGCGTTGTTATAGCGTTGAACCCTAGGTCTGCCCCTGTGCCAAGAGGAATTGAAAATGGAATTCATCAACCCTTGGAATGTGGAAGGTGCATTCATAAGGCCAAAATCCATGACCAAAAATTCATAATGGCTTTCATGAGTTCAGAATGTTGTTTTTGGTATATCTGCCTCCTTCATTCTAATTTGATGATACCCTGAACGAAGATCCAACTTTGTGAAGTAGATTGCTCCATGTAATTCATCTAACAATTCATCAATGACAAGAATGGGAAAATTATCTTTAATGGTGATCTTGTTGAGCTCTCTATAATATGGACACATACACCATGAGCCCTCTTTCTTGAGTACCATTACCACTGGTGCAGAGTAACAACTTTGGCTAGGTCTAATAATGTCAGCCTCTAACATTTCTTCAACCATACGCTCAATTTCACTCTTCCGGGCATAAGGGTCTCTGTAAGGCCTGATGTTAGGAGGAACACTCCCAGGAATTAGGTGAATAGCATGATCGTGATTTCGAGTGGGTGGAGGACATCTAGGAATATCTTCAAATACTTTGGAATGCTTATCAATGATCCCTTGGATATCTAGCGGATGTTTGAACATCTAGTGAGCATAACTGTACAATTACACATTGATGCCCCTTTTTCAATAATATTGTCATGCCATTATAGCTTCTGACCTTATTGGGTTTCCCTGTGATACCCCTTAACTCAATTTCATTTCCTTCTAATGAAAATTTCATGAAAAGTTCTTGAAAATTAAAAGCCATTGTTCCCAATTATTGTAACCATTGGACTCCTAGTACAACATCAACACCACCCATGGGTATAGCAATCATTGGACTATTCATTACATATTCCCCCATGGTAAGATTGATCTTATGGAATTTTCCTAAGCAATTGATAGTTCCTCCATTTGCAATCATTAATTGAAACTCTAGCGCTGAATATATAAAGCAATTGAGAGCTTTGGCTAATTTATAGTGAATGCAATTATGAGTACTACAAGAATCAATTAGGGCTATTACCTTTTTATTTTTTATATATCCTTTGATCTTGAGGGTTTAAGGAGTGTTAATTCCAGCCAATGCATTACATGATATCATGGGAGTCAACTCTTTAGAATAAATCTCTTCTACGTTTTCATCTTGAGATGGTTCGTGTTCTTGTTCTTTTTCCTCTTCACAATCTATGTAGAATTAATTCTTCTCACCACACATATTTCCCTTACTATACTTGTTGTCACAATTAAAGCATAAACCTTTTACTTTTCTTTCCTCCAATTGTTGAGGTGTCAACCTTGTAGGTTGAGGTGTTTTAGAAGAAGGAACATTATTCTCTCGATAGATGTTAAGAGTGGTCCTTCTAGTAACCATAGCCATATTTTTACTTTCAACATATCTCACCACCATGAACACATACTCCAATGATTTGGGTTCCCAAAGACGAACCTCATGTTGAATGTTATCCTTTAAAGTTCCTATGAATACACCAATCAGGTGCTCATCTGGAATATCCATTACATTTATATTCAATCTTTGGAAGTTCTCAGTGTGCTCCGCAACTGAACCCTTTTGCTTGAGATTTATCAGTTAGCTAAAGAAGGCATTGCTCCTTGTATCCTCATAGTGTGCTATCATTTATTCCTTGAAAATTGTCCAAGTGACAAGTGATTTGCGAGAACAAAGCCATCAACACCACACAAATTGATTGGGTTCTAAATATAAAGAAGCAATTCGTACATTTTGTGTGTGTGGCACATCATGTAGATCAAAGAACTGCTCCATCTGAAGTATCCATGTGATTGGATCCTTGCCATCAAACTTCCTCATATCGATCTTAGGAAAGTGGTTGGTCTTCCACCTAAAGTTGGAGTTTCTTCAGTCTTGATTCATCTTCCTTGTGTCCTCGTCATGAATTTCATGGGATACATTTTCACTTTCAGATAACCTCTCTATTAGCAATTTTTTCAATCCTTCCATGATCTCCCTTTTTAAACCATCCATCTTAGTATCCATTATTGCCTCCAACTTAGCTTTAGTTGAATTCATCATCCCTTGTAGTTCATCTTTTGTTACTATATTCTTTTGTAAATCATTTATGTCCCTGCACATTTCTTCACCTTCATCAAGAGTCCAAGTAGGATTGTATGAAGGATTATTTGGTGTAGAAGTTCCCTTTTTGGGTGGCATGTTGGTCAAGTATCACTTTTAAACCTTGATTTCGAGGTGGTTCTACTAGACGATCTTTCTTCTGCTGTATCTCCAAAATTTCAACCCTTATGGATCTGGAAATTTCGTTTTGTAGTTCTCTGATAAGACTTCTCTGAAATGTCACAGATCTGATCAAAATTGGATGTGCCAAGTGGAAGTTATGGTAACTTCCCCACACCTTGCTAATTTTTGGCCCTTCGAGGAGAGCATACTTGTAAAGCATTCCAAGGGCACAATATATGATATTTGATTCTGAAACTTGCACCAAAAATACTATAGACTTTCCACTGTCTAATGCAACTAGTCTCACTTAATTTGGATACTCATTGAGGAAGATATCATTGTTTTACTTGGAACACTTGTTTGAGACTATTTAATATGACTAGTCAGCTACCCTATCTTACACAGGGTGTATCTACAAAAGTATGATTTTGACACATAAGATAAATTTTTTATCACAGCTACCTTGATAATTTATCTGAATAGCCTCTGAGTGCCACGGTCTGAAACATCACAGAAAAAAATTTATAGAATTTTTTTTGCGATGAATAAATTCAGGATGATTCCAGAACCCTATCTTACACAGACTATATCTCCGAAAGTATAAGGCCTCATGAACTGAAATTTTAACCCCAAGTACCTTGATCCGTCTACTAAATATCCTCCATGGATTTCCTTTCGAAACATTGTATAAAAAAAGTTATAGCAAAAATTCCAAGGTGTCTTAGATGCAACAACGAAACCCCAAGACCTTGAGCTCCGATTCCAAATGTTAAGAACCAAATATCAAAATAGCATAAAAAACCTCATAATAAGTACTCAATGCCTTGACAAAGAGAGAATTTAAGATAATAAGCCTCTTCGAGGGGGAAACCTCCTTATACACCACATAAATTTACAAATACAAGATGATTCCAAATGAAAAGGCCTCCTTATATATAGGAGACTAGGAGGTACAATTACAACTAATGGACCCAAATCAACATAAATAAAATAACAATGCTAATGTAATATGCCCCAATTAAGGAGTAATGTTCCACTATTTAGGGCTTAACACTCCCTCGCTGAAAGGGAGTGTTAATCCTTGCAGCTTCCTGAGACATTCTCCAGATCATACTCCTTTCTGACTGAGTTGAGTTGATATGTGAGGACACTTATCCGAGAGGGATAAATGGGTTTGGGATTATAGCCCGACATCCCTTGTGGAGAGCACATGAGGACACGCAAATGGAGTTGACCTTGATGTCACACATTACAAGGAGTTGACCCTGGTGTTTCTAGAGGGAGTAGCCTCTAGAAGTCCAAATCATACTCCTCTATGACTAAGTTGAGTTGATCTGTGAGGACACTTATCCGAGACAGATAAGTGGGTTTGGGCTTATAGCCCGACATCCCTTGTGGAAAGCACATGAGGACACATCCCTTGTGGAGAGCATATGAGGAGATTTCAAGGGAGTTGACCTTGACGTTACACACTATGGGGAGTTGACCCTAGTGTTTCTAGAGGGAGTAGCCTCTAGAAGTCCACATGTGAGTGCCATGTGTGATAGAATTTTTTTCTACAATGTCCTGAATAAGCATCAGACAGAGCTTCTCCTAGATTGGGATGTAGACCAAGGGAGATATGATGCATTTATCACAAAGGTGTACTTGTGGTAAATGGGCCCAGTCGTAGTTCTTCCTTGATCATGATAGGGAATAATATGGACTTGAGGTGCTTGAGGTGCTTTCCACGTGTTAGTTAGAATCCGGCTGACATTTACTCATAGGGGTGTACCTGTGGTGAACGACCCTAGTGTGGTCTTTGTCCTAGTCATGGTGATTAGACAAGGAATGGTAAAGACTCAAGATGCTAGATGCTATCACATGCAGACCCAGAGTGAGCATGATCTCAAAGAGAGTCAGTTGGCTAAGTGGGAGAGTCGTAGGGAGAGTTTCCCCTCGATTCAGGTGGGAGAGAGACATCTCCAAGGACTGATAGACAAGTGTCATGAGTCTAGGGCGAAGTTTGTATATTTCAGAGTCAAACTTGGCATGATGCAGAATGTCACCCTCATTGAGAGGGAGTGTTGATGTTTGGACAACATCGAGAAGACATTCTCCTAGAGTAATAATTAATAATATAATTAGTTATTATTAAATAATATATATAATAAGTAATAATAATAATAAATAGTTATTTATTATCCAAGGGATGCATCCTTTCATGGATGGTCACCATATGTTCTCTATACATGGAACACTCATCATTGTAATAATATATCGATAATATATCATCTCATATTATCTCATATGAAAAATCAACAGATGTATGCAATGGTATGCACTAGACCATACATTGCACATGCAGTGGGAGTTTTGAGCAGGTTTATGTCAAAACCAAGGAAGGCGCATCGGACAACAACAAAGAGGGTTTTTAGGTATCTGCGTGGCAATTCTAGTTATGGATTGTGTTGTGAAGGAAGACCATAATTGGACAAAGTGTTGGACGTACATGGGTTTGTTGATGCAGATTGGGTTGGAGATATAGATCGCATAAGATCTACAAGTGGGTACGTGTTTAACCTATTTGGAGGAGCAATCAATTGGATGAGAAAAATACATGCGGTAGTGGCACTCTCAACTACAAAAGTTGAATACATGGTAGCCACACATGCAAGCAAGGAAGCAGTATGGTTATAGAGATTATGTTCATGTATTAGGTTGGTACAACAAGCGATAATATTGGATTGTGACAGACAGAGTGCAATCTTCCTGGAAAAGAACCCAACTTATAATTCAAAGATAAAGCATATTGATGTTCAATATCACTTTATGAGAGACATGGTTGAATACAAGAAGGTGTTGTTGGAGAAGGTTGACACTTTGAAGAATCTTGCAGATTCATTGACAAAGTCTGTGAGCACCAAAAAATTCTCCTGGTGTAGAGAAACAATGGGCATTATTGCCTTGGATTTTTGACTATGTAATCATGTGACCCCCTGTATGCAAGGAAAACNGTTGGGTAGGTTTTATATTCTTTGCATGTGTGTGTGTGTGTAGGGGGAGGGGGTGCGTCATATTTGATGACTACGTCTAATGATCCCATCACCTGTAGCTCCTTGTGTATGTGTGCGTTGGGCACTGCCCGAGGGGGGGGATATTTCCCCCCTGGTCACGTGAAGCGTTCGAGGCAGTGCCCCGATTTTTTTTTTTTGGTGGTTTTTTTTCTATTTTAGCGTTTTTTGCTATTTTAGTGGTTTTCAAAATTAATCCCGAATTAAGGGATTAGGGTTTTGGTAGCTGGGAAATACCTAAAATATTGTATATATTGTATTGTGAATGGTGAAACTAATACAATGAAGAGTTGAGAGGTGCAACAACAAGGAAGACTGATTTTCTCTTGACCAAGGGTTTCCAACGAAAATCTTTATGTACTATGTGTATGAGCCATTGATTAATTTCAGTTTTTCTTAAGAATCTGTATGCATTGCTTTACTTCATAGGTTTAAAACTTACAGGATTGGCAGTCAATAGAGCGAGTGGAGCAGAGATGAAAGTGACAGAACGCCAGAGCAGAGAAAGGAAGAAAAAAGAGCAACAACGACATAGAGAGGGTTGTCGTTCATTCAATGAGTTTGCTCTGAGTTCTCTCAGTTGAGAGACGAGTCTGGCTAGTTTTGTAAGAGTCTATTTGTGGGTTTGGTTTTGTAGGTAGTTGAAACAAGTTTTGTATACAGTCTATAATGGAGTCAACTTAATAGTGCATGCAAAGTTTGAGAGAAAGCGCATGTCACCTTGTAATGAAATACTGATAGAATGTATGAGAGTGCAGGGCATTGTTTCTGATGAATTACGAGTCTCTCGGTCCATGTATGCTACTATGTGAATGGAAATAATATAAGATTCACTCATTCATGTCATTTACTGTGTTGATTATGTGTTCAATGAATATATATGTTAATGTTACATGTTGTTAATCTTTAAGTATATTGTAATGGAATGTATGAATGCTATCTCGAGTGGATTCCTTGTGTGATTTAACCCTTTATCACCAACACAAGACCAGATGGTCTTTGTGATTCTCATGGCATCTCGGGTGAGACCTTATTTAGTCTTCGTTTGAGGATTGATATGTCGACGCCTTGGGGTTTTTGTTGGTCAACTATGGAAGAACCTTGGGCCATCAACCCCCCAACATTAAGAAGGATGCGTGCAAGTGAGCCAACAATTATAAAGATGGTGCGTACAATGTATTAAAAAGTATGTATACAAATATATAATCAATACAATGAGTAATGAATATGATATAAAATATAATGTGCTAATACAATAACAACGAGAGGATACAAACTTGTATTAGTCATGCTTCTAATACTGGTAAAAGGGCTAGGTGCTTCTATTATGTCTAAGTAACTTAAAATATAAGAACCAAAATAAATTATACGTAAGTGTAGGTGCACATACATAAATTTAAGTGCACAATAAATCCTATCACGTTTGATGTAACAATTGCATGATCAAATCTTTTATATTTTGAAATTAATGCATACCTAGTAGGAGAATAATTTCAATAATGTTATTAATTGTACAATGAGACATCTGGACAATTAAATGCACTTCTTGAAAACAATTTCTATGTTAGATATCATTTTTGGGATTAACTGCGTGGTGTAAGTCATTAATCTATGACCCATATCCATGAGTATTAGTCACAGCTGACCAATAATTCTCATGATTTGAATAGTCCACTTAACACTCATTGACTGCCTGGGAAGTCCTGGTTACCGGGTGCAAGCCCCATAAGTGATGATTGATGCTATGTGATTAATTTCACTGGTTTCAATCCCATTTCTTCACCCCTGTGAGCATCACCTTATGCAATGAGTGATAAGTGGACTATTCAAAACATGAGAATTATTGATCAGCTGCGACTAATACTCATGGATATGGGTCATAGATTAATGACTTACACTACACAGTTAATCTCGAAAATGATATCTAATATGTTGCACTGCGGAAGCCCCTCTATGCTTAAATTTCTATGTTGCATTGAGATCAACTGTATAATAGCCATTAATATTCCTACCCTAATTACCATAAGTTGTGACCCTCA
>JASDQU010949069.1:32778-46009 GCA_032191745.1 Picea mariana | reverse complement strand
GGTCTGGTTTGTGATCTTTTCAACTTCATTTGAAAATGTCAAGCTGTCTTGGCCACTCTAATTGTTTAAAAGTCTTGGTCACTCTAATTGTTTAAAGGCCTTCGTTTATAAAATGTATGATTTTGCAAAATCATGTATTTTTTTTCATCGAAACCCACTAATCCAAGTCATTGAACGTCACATAAATTGGCCACTCTAATTGTTTAAAGGCATTCGTTATAAAATATATGATTTTGTAAAATCATGGGGTTTTGGTCATCGAAACCCACTACTCCAAGTCATTGAACATCACATAAATTCATGAAGCCCGACCATCGAGAACCAAGAATCGGCCAAACAGAAAACTCTTGGCCACTCTATTTGTTTAAAGGCCTTTGTTTATAAAATGTATGATTTTGCAAAATCATGTATTTCTTCATTGTCCAAGATAGGGTTTGGTTTGTGATCTTTTCAACTTCATTTGAAAATGTCAAGTTGTGTTGGCCACTCTAATTGTTTAAAAGTCTTGGTCACTCTAATTGTTTAAAGGCCTTCGTTTATAAAATGTATGATTTTGCAAAATCATGTATTTTTTTTCATCGAAACCCACTAATCCAAGTCATTGAATGTCACATAAATTGGCCACTCTAATTGTTTAAAGGCCTTCGTTATAAAATATATGATTTTGTAAAATCATGGGGTTTTGGTCATCGAAACCCACTACTCCAAGTCATTGAACGTCACATAAATTCACGAAGCCCGACCATCGAGAACCAAGAATTGGCCAAACAGAAAACTCTTGGCCACTCTAATTGTTTAAAGGTTTCGTTTATAAAATGTATGATTTTGCAAAATCATGTATTTTTTTTCATCGAAACCCACTAATCCAAGTCATTGAACGTCACATAAATTGGCCACTCTAATTGTTTAAAGGCCTTCGTTATAAAATATATGATTTTGTAAAATCATGGGGTTTTGGTCATCGAAACCCACTACTCCAAGTCATTGAACGTCACATAAATTCATGAAACCCGACCATCGAGAACCAAGAATTGGCCAAATAGAAAACTCTTGGCCACTCTATTTGTTTAAAGGCCTTCATTTATAAAATGTATGATTTTGCAAAATCATGTATTTTTTTTCATCAAAACCCACTAATCCAAGTCATTGAACATCACATAAATTAACCATGTTTATAAAATGTATGATTTTACAAAATCATGTATTTTTTTTCATCGAAACCCACTAATCCAAGCCTTTGAACATCACATAAATTGGCCACTCTAATTGTTTAAAGACCTTCGTTATAAAATATATAATTTTGTAAAATCATGATTTTTTGGTAATCGAAACCCACTACTCCAAGTCATTGAACATCACATAAATTCACGAAGCCCGACCATTGAGAACCAAGAATCGGCCAAACAGAAAACAAAACCATTTTCATCAAAACCCACTAATCCAAGCCTTTGAACATCACATAAATTGACCACTCTAATTGTTTAAAGGCCTTCGTTATAAAATATATGATTTTAATTTTGTAAAATCATGGGGTTTCATTGAACATCACATAAATTCACGAAGCCCGACCATTGAGAACCAAGAATCGGCCAAACAGAAAACAAAACCATTTTCATCAAAACCCACTAATCCAAGCCTTTGAACATCACATAAATTGACCACTCTAATTGTTTAAAGGCCTTCGTTATAAAATATATGATTTTAATTTTGTAAAATCATGGGGTTTTGGTAATCGAAACCCACTACTCCAAGTCATTGAACATCACATAAATTCACGAAGCCCAACCATTGAGAACCAAGAATCGGCCAAACAGAAAACAAAACCCAAGTCATTGAACATCACATAAATTCACGAAGCCCGACCATTGAGAACCAAGAATCGGCCAAACAGAAAACAAAACCCAAGTCATTGAACATCACATAAATTCACGAAGCCCGACCATTGAGAACCAAGAATCGGCCAAACAGAAAACAAAACCATTGAGATTCAAGTCACAAGGCAGCGCCCACATGGGGCCCAACGGAGAGGAGGCATAAGGATTTGTACGACGAGTCGAGCTACGATTGAACCGTTGGTGAATATAAACACATAAGATGTGTTTTCTCTTATGTATATGGGATATATCCCATTGCATAAAAAGGTAAAATATCACTTATGTTAATGGAGAAAGGCAATAGCTTTACGCTCAGCCAAATGGTAAAACCCGAGTCCAAGAGTTAAGCGTCGAAGGGCATCTAATTTTTATAAATACCAACAGCCCAAGCATCGAAATCTACTTGTTGATGTCAATTATCAAGCAATCCACCTGTTTTTGTGGGAGCTCCTCTTGTATCTTCCATCCTGAGCGAAGGTGTCAAGCAATCATGGAGAAAGATTTTAATGGAAATGACAATCACTCAGACTTGCAGAACCTCGTTTTCTCACCAAACCCCAAGCGTTAATAAAGGGCACAAGCCGGAGTCCAAATACAAATTGTTCAACTATGCCAAGCCCCCTGGTTATTTCAAAAGAATTAGCATATCGTCGTTCGGTTTTAGAACATTAGGCAATGGTGAGCTTGGGGACATCATGTAAATACAATTATTTTTTAAAGCATCTAGTTGTTGAACAAATGCCAACAGGGACACCTGGAACGAACCAGTGCCACGGGAAGATCAATCAAAACCAACACCAAGGATCACTTGCATTAGCTCTTTGATTTTCACAATATAAAAATGCCAAGTTTGCAGCGATAAGTCCCATGTCATTGATGGAGTGAACACACAAATACGAGGGCGTGCAATTGACCAGAGAATGTCGCATAAGCCACATATCATTCTTGCAGCTGATGGGAGTATGACAACAATAAAATTTGGAATTCTTGCACATTGTCTGTGTGAGTGGGAAAAAGGGAAAGCCATTGCAACAAAATTTGCTTCTCCATTCATTGAAAGAATGTATTTACCAGGAGATGTTAAATTATATACTGATGATGATGAATGGTCTAGTTGGAGAAAGATTCGAGACAACGTGTTGCACATACAATTGAGGCAATGGGTAGAGGCCATGGTAATTTCCCCTATGTTAGCAAATACACTAGCCAAGGTGGTCTATGTGATAATATTTTGACTGGTTTAGTGCGTGCATGGGACTTTAACAAACCTCTTTATGTTGCTCGTACTATGCATGTGAAATAGTCCCTTTACTCAGTGACATTTGGATGCACTCAATGAATTGAGCATCATACTTATCCCACCCATAATGAGTAAATTGGCCTATGGTGATTATGAAGATGGTGTAATGGAAGAGCCTACCTTGATTGACTTAACTCTCAGATGTAGGGGAGATCTTTTTGTTGTTTCAATGGTTAAAGGTGAAAACTATGTTCAATTAATAAGGAGAAATCTGGAGCACCTGTTGAAGAGGAACACACATCATTGTGTTAATAACAAAGACTCCAGTCAACATATCAATCAAATTCCAAATATTCTATAGAAGAGTTGTTACAGGAAATTTTATAACATTTCTTTTACAAAATACTCTGCATACATGTGCATAGAGACAAAATTTTATTTGTCTTTGGATCTCTTGAATACCCAACACATCAACGGAGAATTTAGATACTACAAATGGAACACTTTAGCCCACTTAGCATCGAACTTTTCCCAGTTATAGAAATCAAAGAAAGACCTTGCAAATAGGATCTATCAATTTTATTGGTCTTATATTTCATTGTCATATCCTATTATGTTGTAACTAATTTCTATACTTGGTCTTTAGGAGTTGTTCGATCCACTAATTTTGGGATTGGAACTGATAGCATTGATTATATATATATATATTGTAAAACAAATTATAAAAATAGGGAGGGGAATGGAGAGAGGCCCGAGAGAGAGAATTTGGGGTAGAGGCTCAATAGTACTTCTCCTTCCTTTTTTGTCTTCTTATCTTTTCCTTCCTTGGAGCTCTTTTGTGGGACTTCAATTTTCTTGCTTTCCTCTTTGTCTAGGATGTATATGTTATTTGGTCTTCTTCTTGTTGTTGCAACCAATCTACCTGAGTCTTCTTCTCTAATTTCACATATTCAGGAGTCAAACTTAAGATTCTATCCTTGATCACATATTTTACTGACACTAAGGAGATTATGATTTAATTATTCAACTAGTAAGACATTTTATTCTTTTACATGTTCACTTCCAAGACTCACTACACCTTTTCAAAATATTTTGACAGAGGAGTCATTTCCAAATGCCACTCTGCCACTTTTTCCTTTCTTTAGGCATGAATTTGTTTTGGTCCCCAATCATGTGTGTTGAGCTCCCATTGTCTATGTACCATTCGTCTTCTTTATCTTCAACAATCAGTGCTAATCAACAATTTTCCTTGTTTGGATTATGTTTCCTTTTCCATATTGTGGTTGGCATAGGATCATAACTTTTCATGTCTTTTCAATCTTGTGCATTGTGACCATGATTATTGAATTTGTAGCATACAATATTTTGATCCATCTATTAGAACCCAGAGTTGCAAGCTTAAAATGTTAAATTTTGTGCCAAGACATGCACACTACCAGAACCAGGACATTCTTGCAGCAAAATCATAAATGTGATCTTGTCAACCTCTTCATCGTTTTTGTATCCATTCCCCATAACCTCCAAGTTTTTCTTTCACTCTTCACAAAATTGTGTCAACCTCGTCAAACCTTTCGTCTTCTCAAAATTTTTAATCCGGAAATACTTCGTAAAATGTCACTATCCTTTATTGTCCAAGATAGGGTCTGGTTTGTGATCTTTTCAACTTGATTTGACACTCTCAAAAATTTTAATCCGGAAATACTTCGTAAAATGTCACTATCGTTTGTTGTTCAAGATATGGTATTGTTTGTGATCTTTTCAACTTGATTTGAAAGTGTCAAGTCGTCTTGGCCACTCTAATTGTTTAAAGGCCTTGGTTATAAATGCATGATTTTTTTATTTAAAGGGGCACTCTAATTGTTTAAAGGCCTTGGTTATAAATGTATGATTTTTTATTTAAAGGGGCACTCTAATTGTTTAAAGGCCTTGGTTATAAATGTATGATTTTTTGTTTAAAGTCCTTGGTTATAAATGTATGATTTTGCAAAAACATGGGTTTTTGGTCATCAAAACCCACTACTCCAAATAAATGTATGATTTTTTGCTTAAAGGCCTTGCTTATAAATGTATGATTTTGCAAAAACATGGGTTTTTGGTCATCGAAACCCACTACTCCAAATAAATGTATGATTTTTTGTTTAAAGGTGTGGGTTATAAATGTATGATTTTTTGTTTAAAGGCGTGGGTTATAAATGTATGATTTTGCAAAAACATGTTTCTTTGGTCATCGAAACCCACTACTCCAAATAAATGTATGGTTTTTTGTCTAAAGGCTTTCCTTATAAATGTATGATTTTATAACAACATGATTTTTTGTTTAAAGGCCTTGGTTATAAATATCGAAACCCACTGCTCCAAATAAATGTATGGTTTTTTGTTTAAAGGCCTTCCTTATAAATGCATGATTTTACAACAACATGGTTTTTTGTTTAAGGGCCTTGGTTATAAATATCGAAACCCACTACTCCAAATAAATGTATGGTTTTTTGTTTAAAGACCTTCCTACAACAACATGGTTTTTTGTTTAAAGGCCTTGGTTATAAATATCGAAACCCACTACTCCAAATAATTTTTTGTTTAAAGGCCTTTGTTATAAATATTGAAACCCACTACTCCAAACATTTTTTTGTTTAAAGGCCTTCCTTATAAATGTATGATTTTACAACAACATGTTTTTTTGGTCATCGAAACCCACTGGTTTTTTGTTTAAAGGCCTTCCTTATAAATGTATGATTTTACAACAACATGATTTTTTGGTCATCAAAACCCACTGGTTTTTTGTTTAAAGGCCTTCCTTATAAATGTATGATTTTACAACAACATGATTTTTTGGTCATTGAAATCCAAATAATTTTTTGTTTAAAGGCCTTGGTTATAAATATCGAAACCCACTACTCCGAATAAATTTTTATTTAAAGGCCTTTCTTATAAATGTATGATTTTACAACAACATGTTTTTTTGGTCATCGAAACCCACTGGTTTTTCGTTTAAAGGCCTTCCTTATAAATGTATGATTTTACAACCCACTGGTTTTTTGTTTAAAGGCCTTCCTTATAAATGTATGATTTTACAACAACATGGTTTTTTGGTCATTGAAACCCACTACTCCAAGTCATTCATCGAAGACCACTACTCCAAGTCATTGAACGTCACATAATCCACCAAGTTGAACGTCACATAATCCACCAAAATAAATGTATGATTTTACAACAACATGATTTTTTGGTCATTGAAATCCAAATAATTTTTTGTTTAAAGGCCTTGGTTATAAATATCGAAACCCACTACTCCGAATAAATTTTTATTTAAAGGCCTTTCTTATAAATGTATGATTTTACAACAACATGTTTTTTTGGTCATCGAAACCCACTGGTTTTTCGTTTAAAGGCCTTCCTTATAAATGTATGATTTTACAACCCACTGGTTTTTTGTTTAAAGGCCTTCCTTATAAATGTATGATTTTACAACAACATGGTTTTTTGGTCATTGAAACCCACTACTCCAAGTCATTCATCGAAGACCACTACTCCAAGTCATTGAACGTCACATAATCCACCAAGTTGAACGTCACATAATCCACCAAAATAAATGTATGATTTTACAACAACATGATTTTTTGGTCATTGAAATCCAAATAATTTTTTGTTTAAAGGCCTTGGTTATAAATATCGAAACCCACTACTCCGAATAAATTTTTATTTAAAGGCCTTTCTTATAAATGTATGATTTTACAACAACATGTTTTTTTGGTCATCGAAACCCACTGGTTTTTCGTTTAAAGGCCTTCCTTATAAATGTATGATTTTACAACCCACTGGTTTTTTGTTTAAAGGCCTTCCTTATAAATGTATGATTTTACAACAACATGGTTTTTTGGTCATTGAAACCCACTACTCCAAGTCAAGTCATTCATCGAAGCCCACTACTCCAAGTCATTGAACATCACATAATCGACCAAGTTGAACGTCACATAATCCACCAAAATAAATGTATGATTTTTTGGTCATCGAAATCCAAATAAATTTTTGTTTAAAGACCTTGGTTATAAATATCGAAACCCACTACTCCAAATAAATTTTTATTTAAAGGCCATCCTTATAAATGTATGATTTTACAACAACATGGATTTTTGGCCATCGAAACCCACTAGTTTTTTGTTTAAAGGCCTTCCTTATAAATGTATGATTTTACAACCCATTGGTTTTTTGTTTAAAGCCCTTCCTTATAAATGTATGATTTTGCAACAACATGGTTTTTTGGTCATTGAAACCCACTACTCCAAGTCATTCATCAAAGCCCACTACTCCAAGTCATTGAACATCACATAATCCACCAAGCCATACTCCAAGTCATTGAAGGTCACATAATCCACCAAACCATTTAAAGGCCTTCCTTATAAATGTATGATTTTGCAACAACATGGATTTTTGGTCACTGAAACCCACTACTCCAAGTCATTCATCGAAGCCCACTACTCCAAGTCAATGAATGTCACATAATCCACCAAGCCATTTAAAGGCCTTTCTTATAAATGTATGATTTTACAACAACATGGAAATGATGGCCTTCCTTATAAATGTATGATTTTACAACAACATGGTTTTTTGGTCATCGAAACCCACTATTTGGTCATCAAAACCCACTACTCCAAGTCATTGAACATCACATAATCCACCAAGCCCAAAACCATTCAACACCAAGGATCGTCCAAATAGACAACGCAACCATCGAAAGTCAAGTCACAAGGCAACGCCAACATGGAACATCAATCGAGATGACATAAGGCTTCACACGACGATTCAAGAAATGATTAAACCGTTGGTGAATATAAACACATAAGATCTATCTCCTCTTATGTATATGGGATATAAACCATTTTTACAACAACATAGTTTTTTTGGTCATCGAAACCCACTACTCCAAGTCATATGGTTTTTTTGGTCTTCGAAACCCACTACTCCAAGTCATTTAACATCACATAATCCACCAAACCCACTATTTGGTCATCACAACCCACTATTGAAAGTCAAGTCACAAGGCAACGCCAACATGGAACATCAATCGAGATGACATAAGGCTTCACACGACGATTCAAGAAATGATTAAACCGTTGATGAATATAAACACATAAGATCTATCTCCTCTTATGTATATGGGATATAAACCATTTTTACAACAACATAGTTTTTTTGGTCATCGAAACCCACTACTCCAAGTCATATGGTTTTTTTGGTCTTCGAAACCCACTACTCCAAGTCATTTAACATCACATAATCCACCAAACCCACTATTTGGTCATCACAACCCACTACTCCACCAAACCCACTATTGAATATAAACACATAAGATCTATCTCCTCTTATGTATATGGGATATAAACCATTTTTACAACAACATAGTTTTTTTTGGTCATCGAAACCCACTACTCCAAGTCATATGGTTTTTTTGGTCTTCGAAACCCACTACTCCAAGTCATTTAACATCACATAATCCACCAAACCCACTATTTGGTCATCACAACCCACTACTCCACCAAACCCACTATTTGGTCATCACAACCCACTACTCCAAGTCATTCCACTACTCCAAGTCATTGAACATCACATAATCCACCAAGCCCAAAACCATTCAACACAAAGGATCGTCCAAATAGACAACGCAACCATCGAAAGTCATCACAAGGCAGCGCCATCATGGGGCATCAAACGAGATGACATAAGGCTTCACACGACGATTCAAGAAATAATTAAACCGTTGGTGAATATAAACACATAAGATCTATCTCCTCTTATGTATATGGGATATAAACCATTGCAAAAAAAGGTAAAATGCCACCTATGTTAATGGAGAAAGGTGATAGCTGTATGCTGACCTGAATGATAAAACCCGTGTCCAAGAGTTAAGTGTCGAAGAGCATCTAATTTTTATAAATACCAATTGCCCAAGCATCGAAATCTACTTGCTGATGTCAATTACCAAGCAATCCACCTGTTTTTGTGGGAGCTCCTCTTGTATCTTCCATCCTGAGCGAAGGTGTCAAGTAATCATGGAGGAAAATTTTAATGGAAATGAAAATCACTCAAACTTGCAGAACCTCGTTTTCTCACCAAACCCCAAGCATTAATAAAGGGCACAAGCCGGAGTCCAAATACAAATTGTTCAACAGTGTCAAGCCCCCTAGTTATTTCAAAGAATTAGCATATCTTCGTTCAGTTTTAGAACATCAGGCAATCATGAGCTTGGGGACATCGTGTAAATACAATTATTTTTTAGAGCATCCAGTTGTTGAACAAATGCCAACATGGACACCTGGAACGAACCGGTGCCATGGGAAGATCAATCAAAACCAACACTGAGGATCACTTGCATTAGCTCTTTGATTTTCACAATATAAAAATGGGAAGTTTGCAGTGATAAGTCCCATGCCTTTGATGGCGTGAACACACAAATACGAGGGCCTGCAATTGACCAGAGAATGTCGCATAAGCCACATATCATTCTTGCAACTAATGGGAGTGTGGAAACAATAAAATTTGGAATTCTTGCACATTGTCTGGTGAATGGGGAAAAGTGAAAGCGATTGCAACAAAATCTGCTTCGCCATTCATTGAAAGAATTTATTTACCAGGAGATGTTAAATTATATACTGATGATGATGAATGGTCTAGTTGGAGAAAGATTGGAGACAACATGTCGCATATACAATTGACGCAATGGATAGAGGCCATGGTAATTTCCCCTATGTCAGCAAATACACTAGCCAAGGACTGGTATAGTGTGTGCATGGGACTTTAACAAACCTCTTTATGGTTATCCTACTATGCATGTGAAATAGTCCATTTACTCAGTGACATTTGGAAGCACTCAATGAATTGAGCATCATACTTATCCCACCCATAATGAGTAAATTGGCCTATGATGATTATGAAGATGGTGTAATGGAAGAGCCTACCTTGATGGACTCAGCTCTCAGATGTAGGGGAGAAAGATCTTATTGTTTCAATGGTTAAAGGTGAAAACTATGTTCAATTAATAAGGACAAATCTAGAGAGGTTACACATGTTGAAGAGGAACAAGCATCATTGTGTCAATAACAAAGACTCCATCCATATATCAATCAAATTTCAAATATGTTATACAAGAGTGGTTATAGGAAATTTTATAACATTTCTTGTACAAAATACTCTGCATACATGTGGAGAGAAACAATTTTTTTTTCTTCTTTGGATCTCTTGAAGACCCATCTCATCCATGGAGAATTTAGACACTACAAATGGCACACTTTAGCCCATTTGGCATCAAACTTTTTCCAGTTATAGAAATCAAAGAAAGACCTTGTAAATAGGATCTAACACTTTTATTGGTCTTATATTTCAATGTCAGATCCTATTATGTTGTAATTGATTTCTATACTTGGTCTTTAGGAGTTGTTCGATCCACTAGTTTTGGTATTGGAACTGATAGCATTGCTTATATATATTGTAAAACAAATTGTAAAAATAGGGAGGGGAATGGAGAGAGGTCTGAGAGAGGGACTTTGGGGTAGAGACCTATGTGTGCTTTACTTGTAAACTTGAGGGAAACCTTTCCTTTATATATTTCAACATCAGAGATTTATGAGAATCTTGTCTATTAAGTATGTATTTTCTATTGTGTTTATTATTTGTATTATATGAAAAGAACGGTGCACTACAAATTTCATGTACATTAATGTGTTAGTGTGCTTACTCTGTTTATGTAAATTTTATTCAAATATATTTCACAATCTCAGAAATAATTTTTTTTTATGGACATTCTTCTTATGGATTATACAAGTCTAATCTGATAGTGAAGCACATGTTTTCCATATTTTTTCTCTTTTTTCTTCTACCTACCTATGTTTTACCTATGCCTGTCTAATAACTGGTTTGATTGCCTTTGATCAATGAAATATGTTAGGATACTCCATTTCCGATGGTCTTGATCGTCGATATTGTATTTATTTCAGTCTACTGCTTAGCATCTTTCTTAACCCTATCCTTCTCATCCACAAAACTCAAAACAAGCAAACCATTGCAACAACTAAGATGTGATAGGCATGCCCTCCCAGTAGTCAAAGAACATCTTCTAGTGCTAACACCATCACTAGATCAAATGGATTGATATATCCAAAATTATTTCTAGATCTATTGTTTACATGATTGTCCCTTGGATATCCATAATCATTTATGTTTCTTATATATTTTTTTCTTGCATTGATTTTACAGTGAATTTCTTTGTGTCCAAAGTTTCTACATGTATAACAATGACCAAGAAAAATATTCTCATACCTGGTATGAAAGGAACTTCTTGGTGTCTCACCCCTTCTGAATTATGATCTTTTGTTCTAGTTGGAGGTGTCATGTTCCTTATGTTCTTGAACTCCCTTTTGATTGTTGATTCCACTTCTTAAGGTATTTGCTTATTTTCTAGAATTTCCTTCATCTTTCTTGTCCTTTTTATCTATGTCTATTGTCTTCAAGCTATTATTATATCCAAGTCATGTCTTGTCAGTAGGTGATCTCTTAGTGCTAAGTATTTCATCTAAATTTTCAGTACTTCTTTCAAATTTCTCCAATTTTTCCAATGTCAATGTTAGCTCCTTGCTTGCGTGATCCGATTCGAATTTTAATTTCTCATAATCTTCAGTCTTCTTATCTAACTTCGCCTTCAAGATGTGAATTCTATTTTAAATCTCATGATTCTCTTCTTCATAGTTATTCAATTCATTTTTCAATTCTCTATGTTTTTTTCCGAGCTTTCTATTTTCTTTTTCAGCATGCTTCAATTTTTCCAGATTCTCATCATCTTCTTGTTGAATTTCTGTGAAGTCTTTGCCTCCCTAGAAAAAATCTATGTTTGTTTCTTCAGTCTCTTCATCAGACTCTTCTCCAGAATTAATTTCATCTATTTCAAAATTGTTGTGGTCATCATTTTGAGTTTCTTGAGTTATGAAGAGAACTTACCTTACATCCCTTCTCCATCACTTTCATCTGAAGAATTATTGTTCTCCTTGGAGTAAAGGCTCTTTTTCTTGTGGAATCTTTTATTTTTTTTAAAAAGACATTTCTTAGCATAGTTTCCTATGCTACCACAATTGAATCATTTAAAATGTAACTTACCTTTATATTTTCTAGTTCCCCTCTTGAGCTTCCTTACGAAATGTGCTTCTTCTTCATCTGATTCATCGCCTGGATTTTCTTCTACCTTGTATTCTTTGTTCTTTTTTTCCTTCATGGCTTTAAAATATACTTCTCTATTTGGCTATCCATTTTCTGTATTTGTTCTCATTTCATATGTTGTGAGGATCCCATGTAGCTCATCCATTGTCATTTTGGTCAAATCCCTTGTTTCTTCAATGGATGAGACCTTCATCTGAAGAATTATTGTTCTCCTTGGAGTAAAGGCTCTTTTTCTTGTGGAATCTTTTATTTTTTTTAAAAAGACATTTCTTAGCATAGTTTCCTATGCTACCACAATTGAATCATTTAAAATGTAACTTACCTTTATATTTTCTAGTTCCCCTCTTGAGCTTCCTTACGAAATGTGCTTCTTCTTCATCTGATTCATCGCCTGGATTTTCTTCTACCTTGTATTCTTTGTTCTTTTTTTCCTTCATGGCTTTAAAATATACTTCTCTATTTGGCTATCCATTTTCTGTATTTGTTCTCATTTCATATGTTGTGAGGATCCCATGTAGCTCATCCATTGTCATTTTGGTCAAATCCCTTGTTTCTTCAATGGATGAGACCTTGGAATCATATCTCAAAAGAAGTGATCTCAACACTTTCTATACAACCAAGGATTCTTCGAATTCTTCTCCTAATCCTCTGATGGCATTGAAAAATTCATCTACTTTAAGTAAATAAGTTGTAGTATCTTCCTTTTCATCCATTTTCATATTTTCAAACGGTGCTCTGTGTCGTTGGAGTTTGACCTACTTGACTTTTAGATCTCCTTCATAAAAAATTTTCGGTTTTTCCCAAACCTCTTTACTTGTGTTGCAACCCATCACCTTGCTAGAAATAGTTGGTGTCAATCCACTCATGATAACATGCCTAGCCTTTGAATTACAACTCATTAATTTCTTCTCATCTA
>JASDQU010949069.1:9613-22029 GCA_032191745.1 Picea mariana | reverse complement strand
ATTTAAAAAAAAAAAATTATACAATATTTAAAATTATTTTTTTAAATTTACTATTATGAATTTTTATTACTCCCTTCCTTCTTGTTTATGTTAAAGTCACTCCACTTTCTTTTGTAAATGAAAAATTAGTTGTTGAAAAGTCAATTGAATCGACCATCTATTTTTCAAAAGCAACTTGAACCAACACTTTATCCCAATGTGTAACATCCTGTTTCCCCTAGTCTGTAAATATAATTATATTGGCCAAGGAACTATGGAAAATCTAAAGGTGTGCATGTTTGATTTGATGGACCTTTGTACAAAAGGTTGATTAATGTAAATTTTGTTATTTTAATAGAAAATGGTTATGTGCTGAAAGAGAGGATGTGCTAAGAGAGAACCACGAATGTTATGAAAGGTGGTGGAAGGGACCCGGAATGGTTGCGTTAACCTCCACCGAACCAGTACCAATTAATTACTCAGATCAGAACAACCCTCTGACCCAAGAATGAATTACAGTCGGGTTGGTAGGTGGGAAGGCCTCCTCAAGAGTTAATGAGGGGATGGGGAAGACCGCTCATCCGTAAGGCTTCCAGACCTGACCACGGACTGGGAATTCAAGCCACACACAACCTTGCTAAGAAATGCAAAAAAACAAGTGTGATGGGCAAAGGAAGTCTTGCGAAGAAAATGCAGAGATGAGAGTGGAAACTCTCGGGTTCAGGGAAGGAATGAAAGAGGAACAAGGAGTTCTAATCACAGAAAATAAAGATTGAGCCAGGAGAAGGAGAGTAACCTTCGTCCTTATCTATTTTTGTATTGGGAGAAGGAGAGTAACCTTCATCCCTAACTTATGTTGAGATGGAAGTAAGAGATTGAATATCAAAGCATCATGGCTTAAGCTCGGGGGTGGCCAGTGATAAATCCATTGGGAGTGACTGAGCCTATGGTTGGGTGGAAACGAGCACCCCTTTCAGCAGTCGCATCATGCCTTATGGTTTTAATAAGTGTTTTTATGCCTTGTGCTTTGAATTGGAAATAATGGATGCATGCTTGTATTTATATGCCGTTAAATGGTTTCTGTATTGAATGATTAAGTTAAGAGTATGTGTTTGTTCCTTGAGAACTTCTACATCTGCTTGATTTTCCTTATGCTCTAGTTTAATTCCTTGAAAATACTTTCCCCAGGGAATTTCCCTCATCATCCTAAAGTCGAGTGAGTACTCCAAGACTACGGAGGTTGAACCCCGCAATCACTGCGAGGATGGAGTCTATTAAGCTCAGGAGAGGTAGTGCATGTATACAACGAGTCTCTGTAAGGTGGGTAGAGACCGAGATGATCTTAGGTTCTAGAGTTGAGTAATTGAACGTAAGTGAGAGTTGAGATTTGAGACTTCCGAAGCCCGAAAATCTGAAGTGACAAGACCCATCAATGTGAAGGTGGACACGCAGTGCTAGATCTAGAACTCCGGAAGGAAAGAGAGGAGGAAAAGGTCCGAAGACCCGGAGAAGATCTCGATCGTTGATCGAGGAGGGAGCTGAAAGACCGTCGATCTGGTTGAGGAGGCCAAAGTCTCAAGGCGGGACCAGAATCATCGATCGAGGAGGATGCATGGCAGACAATCTGTTGTTTCAGAGAAATCTCTTCGAAAGAAACGATAGCTTGAGAACTGAAACTCCTGAAGGTCGGACTTGCGGAGGAAATCATAGCCGCACATTTGTAGGGATAGGTGTTAGCATATCTTCCACTCTGGAAGATAGCTACTAAGGAGGAAGCAAGAGTTTGAGAGTTGAAACTCCTGAAGGCCGGAGAGTCAGAACGAATCGTAACCGTTGATTTGGAAGGGAACTACGTGCCGACGGATCCGGGAGGTCTGGAAAGGCGCGTGAAAGACAGGAAAGGAGGATATATAACAGCCATTGATCATGGATCATCGTCGAAAGGAATGGATCGACGGTCAGGAAGAAATGCGAGGCCAGAATATGCTCGGGTCTTAATTTTCCCTGAGCGGGCCGCAATTGAAACCACGGTATCACCAAAGGCATATATGGTGCTTTGTAGTGAATTGTGGGGTGAAAAGCGGGTTGGTTTTTAAACCACCCTTAGACACGTCTGCAATAATATATCTTCCAAGAGGTCATAGCTTAGGGCCATATGAAGGAGGTGTTTAACGAAAAGGACCTGGCGCTCGAAATTCAATATTTCGTCAGTGCACAAACAGAGGTCGCAGGTACCCTTAGACCTGCACTAGGTAGTCAAAAAGTTCTATGTTTAATTACAGAACGAGACCATCAAGGTATCAGAGAGTCGCTTGGATTTAGAATTGGAGATCCTTAACCAGAAGGTCGAGCTGGTTTCCCCACTGTCCAAATTAGAACCCGTAGAGAGAGAGGATTTATTCCTATAAGGAGGACATAATTTTTATTTTATTTTTAGCATCGTCATGGGTATGTTACAAATTGGTATCAGAGCATGGTTACAACACTTGGCCTTCTTGGGCTCATCGATGAGTCACTTAAAAACTCTATTTGGAGTACTTTTAAAAGAGTGACACTCTACCTTACCTCTTTCTTAAAAAGTCTGGTTAAAAATGTTATTAAAGAAAAGAATGAAACTTTCTACTGTGTGTGTGCATTTAAGAAATTGAACCGTGTAATGTTCATGAACTAATAGAATTTTATCTAACAATAAGTGTTTTTGTCAACACTCGAGCAATCAGTAAATCACGGGAAAACTTCAAGACTAAAGGATGGTGATGTGTCATAAAGTGGGGGATAACTCCCACAATAAAGATGAAGAATCTGACGAAAGGAGGGTAGTGGAAACCCCTCCAGATCTGGCTGAAGCTGTAAGGAGCCTCAGGGCCGAATTACAGAGTTGCAAGGCTGACAATGAGAGATTGATAAAGGAGAAAGAAAAACAAACAGAAATTAACGTAGTCTTGCTGCAGATCTTGTCTGACATACAGAGGCAACTACAGCATGAACCCGCAACCAGTCATGTGGACCGACGACATAAGAAGAGAAGTCAAAGTCCACCTGAATCCAAAAACATGACTCCATAAGTGACCACACTGGGAGATGCACCTCGAAGAAGGCCCAACCTGGAGGCAGGGGACACTCATCAGTAGAGTCCTCTAGAAAGGAAGCTGGAAAATCCGAAGGATCTTCTAGTAGCAGAGAAAGCTCACATTCTCAAAGGAAAGGAAGGAAGCAGAAGCTTTCCAAAAATCATGATCTTGAAGAATTCAAGAAATCGAAACCACCCTCCTTCGATGGTGAGATTAGGAAGGGAGAAGAGGTTGAAGTTTGTCTTCTTGGTCTAAAGAAGTACTTCAGAGTCCATGACTACTTTGAAAACTTGAGTCTCGAATAGCCATCTTTAACCTGAATGGAAAGGCTTCCATTTGGTGGGAAGACCTTAGGATGTGAAAGGATTCCATGAGAAGGACTTGTCATGAAAACAGCTTGAGAAATACTTCAGGAAGCAGTATCTGTCAGAGAAATACATGGATGGGAAGACTAAGGAATTATATGAACTCAGGTTGGGGCAGCTCACCATAGATGAATTTGTCAATAAATTCCTTGAACTACTGAGGTATGTACCCCACATAAAGGATGAAAAAGTAAAAATGCAACGGTTCATTAGTGGGTTACTTGAGACCTACCGAGACAGGATTGAGTTCAACGAACCAAAGACCTTAGAAGAAACTATCTGGAAGGCGAGGTATTGTTATGAACAGTTTTGTAGTAAGACAAGACCTCATGAGGACTTGAAGAAGAAGAGTAGTTCAGGATTCCAGAAGAAGGGGTTTAAATCCTCAAGATTTAAGAGCTATGGAAAAGATTCTAGAAGGAGCCTTCCCACTAGAAGTGTATATCAGCAAAATTTCCCCTCTCAAAGTGGAAATAAACCTTTTAAGACAGTCCCAGAAAAGACCAATAACCTAAAGAAGGAACCCTTAAAATGTTGGGGCTGTGGAGAAGATCATTGATTGAGGGACTGCTCACACAGACAACAGAATAGTAAGAGAGTCTACAATATCCAAGAAGCTACCACCATCAATGATGTGGCTAGGAGCATGCAATGAATATATGCAACCTTGGATAATAATCAAGCTGACCACCAAGCTTCAATTGTGGAGCTAGAAGGTATGATCGACAACCATCTAGTTTCTATTTTAATTGACTCAGGTTCTAATTTGAGTTATGTGGCCCCTCAGACTGTTGATAAGTGTAAAATGCAACCAATTAGACATGTTAAACCGTGGTTGGTGCGATTAGCCACTGGGACCAAAAGAAAGGTGGCAGATCATACCGGCCTGTTAATTCATCATGGGTGGATTGCCCACCTGAGCGACCCTTAACATACTTCCCCTAGGATCTTATGACTTGTTGATTGGTATGGATTGGTTGGCTGCTTATAAAACTAAATTGGATTGTTATCATACAACTTTAGAATGTGTAAATGAAGGGGGAAAGACGACCCTCCAAGGGATTTAGAAGCATGTCTTAGTGAGACAAATATCATCCCTTCAAATGAAAAAGTATTGCATAAAGGGGTGTTCCTTATATTCCATACAGGTATTGGAATCTATTGAGAATGACATACCAAACCTAGAGGACCACCCCATATTAAGAGAATACAAGGACGTGTTCCAAAAAGAGGTACCAGGTCTACCTCCGAGAAGGGATATTGACTTCTCGATAGAACTTACACCAAGAGTGGTACCAACATCTAGAATGCCATATAGAATGAGCACACCAGAGTTGGTTGAGATCAAGCTACAACTAAAGGAGATGATGGACAAAGGCTACATCTGACCCAGTGTATCTCCGTGGGGAGCACCTGTCTTGTTTGTGAAAAAAGATAGATGGCAGCCTCCGACTGTGCATAGATTACAGACAACTCAATAAGACAACCATAAAGAACAAGTACCCCTTACCAAGAATCGATGACCTGTTCGACCAATTGGGAGGTGCTTCCATTTTCGCAAAGACCGACTTAAGGTCTAGATACCACCAAGTCTAGATTAAGGATGAAGACATCCACAAAACAACCTTCAGGACGAGGTATGGTCATTATGAATTCATGGTGGTGCCATTTGGGTTAACTAATGCCCCTGCCACTTTTATGTGCTTGATGAATATTATACTCATCAAATTCCTTGACAAATTTGTGTTGGTTTTCATTGATGATATCCTAATATAATCCAAGAACAGGGAGGAGCATGAAGAACATGTTAGACTTGTACTTCAAGTACTAAGAGAGAATCATCTCTACGCTAAGTTTAGCAAGTGCGGTTTCTTTTAGAAGCAAGTCCATTACTCAGGCCATGTCATATCTAAGGAAGGGGTGGCAGTAGACCCCAACAAGATCATATCTATTATGGAATGTCCTACCCTGAAGGATGTATCCGATATTAGGTCCTTCATGGGCTTAGTAGGATACTATAGAAGGTTCATAAAAGGGTTTTCCAAGATTGGATGTCCAATCATTGCCCTTCAGAAAAAGGGGATTAAATTCATTTGGACATCAAAATGTGAAGAAATATTTCAGGAACTGAAATACCTCCTGACCCATGCACCCCGTGTTAAAGATTGCAAACCCAGATAATGATTTCCTCGTGTGTACAGATGCCTGCAAGGAAGGAATTAGAAGAGTCCTTATGCAAGAGGGACATGTAATTTGCTATGCATCCAAGAAATTAAATGAGCATGAGATCAATTATGTGACCCATGACCTAGAGTTGGCTGCCATTGTACATGCTTTAAAAATGTGGAGGCACTACCTCCTGGGTAGGATATTTGTGCTTATGACAGACCATTGTGGATTGAGACACCTGTATGATCAACCAAAACTCAATGCCAGGCAAGCTAGGTGGATGGCTCTCCTTAGTGAGTTTGATTTCGAAATCAAACACATCAAAGGAAAGGAAAATAGGGTGGTCAATACCCTTAGAAGAAGTATAAAAATGATTCATCTGGCAGCGATAAGCACCTATGAAACGGATGTCAGGGAAAGAGTCAGGAATGCACAAGAAACAGATGCATTCTTCAATACTGTGACCTCATACCTAAGGCAAGAGCCTACAGGGTTAAAATATGAAGGCTACCTGATGCTTGAAGAAGGCTCCCTGACTTACATAAACATATTATATGTTCCAAAATTTGATGACCTAAAGAGGTTCATAATGGATGAACTACATAAGAGACCATATACCGGTCACCGAGGTTATCATAAAATGATCACGACCACTAGGAAAAAATTCTATTGGCCTGAATTGAAGAAAGACATAGCTGACTATTTATCTAAGTGCCTGGAATGCCAACAAGTTAAGGTAGAACAACGACATCCAACAGGATTGTTATAGCCCCTACCAATCCCAGAATGGAAATGGGAAACCATCTCCATGGACTTCATCACCAGATTACCAAAGTCGACCAAGAAAAATGATTCCATCATGGTTGTGGTGGACAAACTGAGTAAGTCTACTCATTTTGTTCCTGTCGAATCAACTTGCAAGGCCATAGATATTGCCAACATCTTCATGAAGGAGATATTTAGACTGCATGGCATGCCTAAGGAAATTGTATCTGACCGAGATACCAAATTCACTTCAAGCTTTTGGAAATCCCTAATGGCTGGTTTTAAGACAAAATTGTTGTTCAACAAGGCTTATCACCCTCAAACTGATGGACAGACAGAAAGAGTGAACCAAATAGTAGAAGACATTCTAAGGATGCATGTAATGCATCAGCTTAAGAAGTGGGAAGACTACCTACCATTGGTGGATTTTGCCTACAACAACGGTTATCAGGAATCCTTGAAGATGAGCCCTTTTGAAGCTCTCTATGGTAGACAATGCAAGATTCCAATCACCTGGAGTAACCTAGTGGACAAAATTACAATCAGACCTGACATGCTGAAAGAAATGGAACAACAAGTGGTTCAGATAAGACAAAATCTAAATATTTCTCAGGATAGACAGAAAAGTTACGCCGACAGAAAGAGAACTCCCAGAGAGTTCAAGACCAGAGACCATGTATATCTTAGAGTTAGACCTAGGAAGAGTTCCCTAAGAATGGGAGCATGTGCCAAATTGGCACCTTGGTATTGTGGACCCTTTGAAGTCTTAGATAGAGTGGGACCTGTAGTCTATAGGCTAGCACTTCATCCCACTATAAAGGCACATAATGTTTTTCATGTTTCATTATTGAAGAAATATGTACATGATGCTAATCATATAATTGACTGGTCTGTGATCAAGGTGGATTCAGGTGGAGAATTCCTGCTAGAACCCTAATGCATATTAGACAGGAAGAAAACCTCACTCAGGAACTGAACCATTGCACAAGTCAAGGTGCACTGGAAACACTTTGGCCCAGATGAGGCTACATGGGAAATAGAGGATGCCATGAGACAGGCATATCCGATTTTGTTTACTCCCGTACATACATGTCATGTTGATAGATAGAACATCAAGGATGATATTCCTTTAAGGGGAAGGGAATTGTAACACCTTGTTTCCCCCAGTCTGTAAATATAACTATATTGTCCAAGAAAATATAGAAAACCTAAAGGCGTGAATGTTTGATTTGATGGACCTTTGTACAAAAGGTCGATGAATGTCAATTCTGTTATTTTAATATAAAATGGTTACGTGTTGCATGACTGTTGAAAGAGGGGATGTGCTAAGAGAAAACTACAAATGCTATGAAAGGTGGCGGAGGGGACCCAGAATGGTTGTGTTAACCTCCACCGAACCAGTACCATGATGGAATTAATTGCTCAGATCAGAACAACCCTCTGACCCAAGAATGAATTACAGTAGGGCTGGTAGGTGGGAAGGCCTCCTCAAGAGTTAATGAGGGGATGGGGTAGACTTCCCATCCTTAAGGCTTCCAGACTTGACCACGGACTGGGAATTCAAGCCACATGCAACCTTGCTGAGGAAGGCAAGAAAGGAAGCATGGTGGGTAGAGGAAGACCTATGAAAAAAATGCAGAGACGAGAGTGGAAACTCTTGGGTCCGAGGAAGGATTGAAAGAGGAACAATGAGTTCTAATCACATAAAATAGAGATTGAGCTAGGATAAGGAGAGTAACCTTTCTCCTTATCTATTTCTATATTGGGGGAAGGAGAGTAACCTTTGTCCCTAACTTCCATTGAGATGGAAGTAAGATATTGAATCTCAAATCATCGTGGCTTAAGCTTGGGGGTGGCCAGTGATAAATCCATTGGGAGTGACTGAGCCTATGGTTGGGTGGAAACGAGCACCCCTTTTAGTAGTCACATCATGCCTTATGGTTCTTATAAGTGTTTTTATTCCTTGTTATTTGAATTGGAAATAATGGATGCATGCTTGTATTTATATGCCTATGAATGGTTTTTGTATTGAATGATTAAGTTAAGAGTATGCGTTTGTTCCTTGAGAAGTTCTACATCTGCTTGATTTTCCTTATGCTCTAGTTTAATTCCTTGAAAACACTTTCCCCAGGGAATTTCCCTCATCATCATAGAGTCAAGTGAGTACTCCCTTGACTGCAGAGGTTGAACCCCACAATCACTACGAGGACAGAGTCTATTAAGCTCAAGAGAGGTAGCGCATGTATGCGCCGAGTCTCTGTAAGGTGGGTAGAGACTAAGACCATCTTAGGTTCTAGAGTTGAGTAATTGAACGTAAGGGGCGCGCAGAAGAATTCTTCCAAACATTACATTCAAGAGAAAGAGCTCAAAACTCTTAAGCCTTTCAGAGCCAACAAAGATCAGGAATAAAGTGAGATTCAAGTATCAAAAGGGAATATCCTTTCGTTTGGAAGATGAATGGATGAGATCCGTTTGGGGGGATCAAAGGTTTGTCGCGACCATTAGATTTGAAGAAGGAGCACATGCGTTAACACCTCGACTCCCTCAGTCTTCGCAAGTTCGAAGAATGTTGGTAATCATCGTGAAGGGGATGGATCCTCCAAAACCTGAAGTAGCGATGTGACTTAGACCATAGATCCAAGGATATATCGGGATCTCCTTGACCGTCGGATTGGAGAAATCGAAGTTCACACATCGGGAGAATCGCACGTTGGCATGATTAAACTTCCAAAACCCGAAGTTGGGATGTGACCTGGACCGTGGGATCGAGGAAGGTCGTGGACCATTGATCCGATGTGAGTAGATTAACACAAGTAGTATGTGGGAATTCAAAATTCCCTAAGGACCAAGCTCAAAAGAGACAAGCTCTTTTCAGAAGCACAGATGAGGTCCAAAAGGCAAACTTGTTTCAAGTTCATAAGCTCAGGAGGGAAAGTTAAAGTTGCGACCCATACACCAGGACTCGCAGGATGTAAATTGAAGGCCTAAAATCTTACAAGTTAGGGAAGAAAGTGAAATCTCAGGAGGAGGAGAAACAGTGACCGTTGGATCGAGCACTGTGAAAGATATTGAGGAGGATGCATGGTAGACAATCTGTCATTTCGGAGAAATCTCTCTGGAATAAATGATAGCTTGAGAACTGAAACTCCTGAAGGCTGGACTCGCAGAGGAAATCGTAGCCGCACATATGTAGGGACAGGTGTTAGCAGATCTTCCACTCCAGAATATAGCTACTGAGGAGGAAGAGAGAGTTTGAGAGTTGAAACTCCCGAAGGCCGGAGAGCCGGAACCAATCGTAACCGTTGATTTGGAAGGGAACTACGTGCCGACGGATCAGGGAGGTCTGGGAAGGCACGTGAAAGATAGTAAAGGAGGATAGATAGCATCCATTGATCAAAGATCATCGCTGAAAGTTAGATATCGACAGTCGAGAAGAAATGTGGGGCCAGAACATGCTTGGTTCTTAATTTTCCCTGAGCGGGCCACAATTGAAACCACGGTATTGCCAAAGACATACGTGGCGCTTTGTAGTGAATTGGAAGGTAAAAAGTGGGTTGGTTTGAAGCCACCCTTGGACGTGCCCGCAATCACATACCTTCCAAGAGGTCATAGCCCAGGTCCATATGAAGAAGGGGGTTAGCGAAAAAGGATCTGGCGCCCGAAATTCAATATTTTGTCAGCGCGCAGACAGAGGTCGCGGGTACCCTTAGAACTGCACCAGGTAGTCAAAAGGTTCCGTGTTTAATTACAGAATGAGACCATGAAGGTCTCATAGAGTCACTTGGATTTAGAATCGGAGATCCTTGATCGGAAGGTCGAGCTGGTTTCTTGACTGTCCAAATTAGAACCCGTAGAGAGAGAGGATTTATTCCTGTAAGGAGGACATAATTTTTATTTTGTTTTTAGCATTGTTGTGGGTATGTTACACAATGTTTCTCTATGCTACTTTTCCAACAATCTCTTTGTAATCTCACTCTTGGTTCCACTACCACAACCCCATGCAATACATAGCACAAATTAATCAATTCTACAATTATATAACATCGTCTTTGCACTTAATTATGCAATAACTTGATCATAAGCTCAACAATAAATTATCCTAATCTACCTTATACCTCACTCCATTTATATAATTAATCTCAATTTGTACCTTATCCTTGTAGGTGCATATCAATTTTTATTTTGGACCTTCCTACTTACTTTGAGTTTAGATGAATCTTCCACACTATCAATAAGGTCAACCACACATACTTAATCATGTTTGAGGAAATATTAGACACTCTTTCTACCTTGAGGATAACATCTTACCTATATGTCTTTTCATAATTTTATATATGATAGCTAAGTAAGCTAGTCATGGTATTTCCTTTCCACTTAGCACTAGTTATAATAGGCTTGAGAAAAATGCTCCTAGTTCATAGTTTATCTTAGTTCAACTAAGTAATCAATTAAGACCTGTATGGTTCATTAGCATGTGATCTCTACTTCCACCTTATAATTGTGTTTGGTTCATTTGAGCTAGTTTGAAAGCCAACAATTAAATATTATTGTGTTTGGTTCATTTGAGCTAGTTTGAAAGCCAACAATTAAATATTGCATTGATTTTTTTTATTTTTTAGAAAAAATAAAATTCTATATATATATAAAAGGCACAAACGAGGTCGCATAGTACAAAAGAGGATACCAACTACAAAATTTCTATCAAAAGGTTTACAACAAAGAGTCTGTCAAAGATTCTACTTCTGATATCTAAGATTTTCAAATCTATCTTAGAACTATCTTTCGGAAAGATTTATTTATGCCATTTTTACAAAATTTTGAAGTGCCTTACTGATCTTCTTAGGATCGGTCTTCCTCTGGAGCTCAGTCTTCCTCTAGTGGGGGCTCGAGTGCTACATTTAGATAGGGAAAAACTGGGTCTTCCTTGCTTCCCGCCTCCTCGTTCTGGATTTGCACTAAAGAGTTGGATGGCCTGGCTTCTAGAATTGCTTCCATGCACTCCCCTTGGCGTCTAAGGAATTAGACTTCATCTTGTAACTGATTGATTAAAGTGCGATGCTGAGCTAGTGTATCCAAAGTAAAGGTGAGTGTGGAGCTATGAGAATCCAGACGTAGTGCCAGTTGCTGAGTGGTGGAGAATTTATCGTCCACCAATTCATCCTATGATCTTTCACGAGCTGGGCATTGTGCTATATTGGTAATTAGACTGACTGTAAATACCCTCCTCCAATTATTGGTGATTTCTTTGAATCGATCAGGGCCGACGTTGAAGTTGTTGTTTCTTTATTTAATTTTTATTTTTTTCTGGCCGTCTCTATAATTGTCGTTGTCAATACTGCCTCTGGCTATGCTTCCTTTGTCTTCACCGGTGTTGGAGCTTCCTTGGAATGTGGGGTGACTTTTGTTATTGCCACAGACCAAGTCACCTTTGGTGCATCCCCTAATGCAATATTTGGAATTTCTTGTTGTCGTGTTGCTCCTTGGGAGGTCGTTGCTCAATGTTTCATCAATTTCTATACCTCTGTTGTTGAACCTATATTAGTGTATTCTCAAGAGGCCTATACTCTGTAACTTCCTTTCCCAATTGAAAATCCACATTAAAGGGTTCCGCTGTGGCCGGATGAGACACTGAATCAAGCATTGGCCATCAAACTTTCCTCTTATGGTTATAATTTGGAAGGAAGAATGTCGTGCAAACTCAGAAATGGAATGGCATTCAAGTGTTGATGCGGCAGGTACTACCAACATCTGCTTACTATGAAGCATGGTCGAAATCCTTTCACATGCCTTCACCTCAAGAATAATTAAGGTAGAGGTGATGTTGTTGGCTGCAGGGTAGGCATGGAGTGATGGGTGTGACAGGTTCCCACGGAGGAGGAGTTCCTTTCATACCAGGAAATACATATTTTCGTCCTACGACATACAAACTCCCATGGGCCAAAGAATGCGCAGGTACATTGTTCCCCTGAGCATGACGCTTGGCTTAGCACTTAAACCTTTCAACTGAAATGCCTCATGGGAGGTAGTGCTAGGTGGAGCGTATACAAAAGAGGGATGAGGCATTAGG
>JASDQU010949068.1:7784-21749 GCA_032191745.1 Picea mariana | reverse complement strand
AGCTCATTCTTCAGACTCCTTACTTGTCCAATGTTTCTGACTGAGAAGAGGTTAGTTAGGGAATCATACATCTTCTTAGATGAGTCAAGATGAGAGATGTAGGGTATCAAGTGGTGTTTTATAGATTCCACTTTGGTACTCATAACATTGATGTCATTTTCCTTGAACTTTTCCATAACTGCAACATTCTAAGGTTCCTTCTCTTTTCCTGCTTCAACTTGTGGTTCCATGATCTTTCCTTTCACAATATCCACTACTTTATTCTTGGAAAGGATGAGGTCAATCCTTGTCTTCCATGCTTTGATGTTAGAATCCCCTTCTAACTTGTTTTATGACTTCATAGAATAAGTCATGACTGCTTTGAATTTGAACAAAAACTCAAACTTGACGTCTTAGCTTACTGAGACTTCCAGAAGGTGCGCTAAGTTAGGGCACACTAGGCTATCCAAAAGTTAGGTCAATCTATTCACTTAAGGTGCCTCAACAAGAGGGTTAGGGTTTTGTTGCTGCAACAAAAACTTTGACTGTAACTACAACTGTAACTGAGAAAATCCTCCCAATCTATATTCCAATGGTTAGACTCTTTAAATATAGGGTGGGCCCATAACCTGTTAGAAATAATAGGTGTGCTTATTTCACCATAGAAAATATAGAAATATTGTCACCCAACCATAGGTTGAAGACACCCCCAAGCACCTTAACCTTGACAGAGAGAATAATTATGGAAGCAACCCTAGAACCAATAGCCAATCAATGTAGCGTACCTCTCTCCAGAGCTAGAGCACAAGGAAGAAATTCAAACCATAACCAAGAGAAAGTTCAATCCTAAAACCAAAAATACAAGTTGCAGTAGCTGCAGCTGCAACTACTCTCTAGACTTGCGCACTTACTAAATTTTTGTAGTGCACACTAAATTTCTGCAGTTGCGAGTTGTATGTGTACAAATGAGCTCTGACATCCTGTATTTATACTACTCTTTCTTAGCTGTCTAGGCCGACTTCTCTTTCTAGAGGCTAAAGACTCAATATTAATTATTTTCTTTAGCTGACTTGTCTTCTAGGGTTATGTCCAAATCTTTAGGGTTTCTTCTATCTTTCCAGATATTCTATTGTTGTCAGGGTTACACGTGGAGGTTAATACCTCCCGCAACTACCATAATATCAACAGATGCTACTTTGTAAAGACATATTATTGGTTCGTTGATGTATATGAAGAATACCAGGCCCGATATACATTTTGTTGTGAACACCTTGTGTCAGTATCTGGTAGAGCCCAAATGTGTTTACCTTGTAGTTGAAAACATGTGTTGAGATACCTTAAAGGTACATTGAAATATGGTCTCTGTTATACTAGAGATCAAGAATTTATACTGTATGGATATATTGATTCATATTTTGCTGGAAGTGTTTCTGACAAAAAGAGCACTTCAAGATGTTGTTTCAGTCTAGGGTCATCCATGACTTCATGGCAGAGCATAAAACAATTCAATATTTCTCTCAACATGATAGAAGCAGAACACATTGTAGCATGTTCCGCTAGTTGTGAAGCCATATGGCTTCAGAATTTGTTGAAATGTCTATTTGATCTGGAGATGGAAGCCACCGTGATTGTATGTGATAACCAAAGTTGCATAAAGATGACAAAGAACCTTGTGTTTCATGATAAGTCGAAGCACAGAGAAATACGGTATCAGTACATTCATGATATGGTGCAGAGGAGAGCTATAAAGCTCCAATATGTTGCCACAGATGAGCAAGTTGCAGATGTGTTGACCAAGCCTTTGTCTCGTGTGAAGTTTGAGCACTTTCACGACAAGCTTGGTGTTGTCCGAAAGGACCTCCCTTGAAAGGGGGAGTGATGTTGGTGATACTATAGTATCTTGACCAACAACGTGTAGCTCATTTAATATTTTATATCCTAGGGGACTGATCATCCCTGGACATATCCCGAAGGTCTGGTAAGGACGGTCTATCAAAGTACCTGTGCATGTATATGCCATCTATGGTTAGTAGTAGAAACACTGTTAGGATCTTATATCCTAGGGAATATTATGATTCCTGGGAAGATCCTGAAGGTTCGGTAAGGATGGTCTGTCAGAGTACCACGTGGTAGCTCCATTATAATTTTATGTCCTAGGGAATAGTTTGATTCCTAGGTAGATCCCAAAGGTCCGATAAGGACGGTCTATTAGAGTACCCCAAAATGTTGTTGTTGCACCCGCCTCATTCTATTGCCATATGATGATGATGTTTTTATCTCATCCTTGTGTTGATGATGTTGTTATGTCAGCCTCATACTGATGATGTTGCTATCTCAACCTTGTGTTGATGATGTTGTTATCTCATCCTTGTGTTGATGATGTTGTTATCTCAACCTCTTGTTGTTGATGTTGTTGTATCAACCTCGTGTTGTTGATGATGTTGTATCACCCTTGTGCTGTTGATGATGATTGAAACTTTTCCTGTTGTCTCTGCCTCTACTTCGAAAATTTGACCTTTTAACCATATCAATGGTTCGGTGGCCCCTTTCTCGATCAACGATCGAGATCTCCTTTGGGTCTCCGGATCTCTGGGCTTCGGGAATTTGAAATCTCAAAATGAAACTCTTGAAGTGATTTCTCTGGAGCTCACGATCTATCTCCACGTATCCCTCTGGATTTGACGGTTGAGATTTACTTCAACTCTCCGAATCTCGGGACTTTGGGTATTTAAAATCTCAAACTGAAACTCTTGAAGTGATATTTTTCCATAGCGTAACCTCCTCACATCTTTAGAACCAAAACAAATGGAGTTTGTTTGATCAAGATCTTAGATAAATGGCTCACTATGTCTGCGATGTAGATTTTCCTTGAATTAAATACAACTACTTTCCATCTTTACTTATCCTAACCTTCCACTTAATTTGATTTGATGGCTAATGGAGATTCAGATAATTGAGATCTCATATCTTTCAGCTTATCCTGTCCTTCCACTAAAAAATGATCCAATGGTCGTTGTCACTCTTCGTCCCGAGTTTCTGATCTCTCTGACTTAGAAGGATTTCTAAGTGTTCAAGGATCTCAACCTTTGCTCCTCTTGCGACTCTGTCTCTCGGACCTCGTCTGCACTTCTGGAAACCACTATCTCTTCTGATCTTTCACATCTTCTTCTCTCTTGAGGTTTGGTTTGTTGTTGTTCTTTCCATCAATGAAAAGTACACTCTACCTATAAACATGCCAACAATCTCCCCCTTTGTCATTCATGGAAACCATGAAAGGCTGCACTATTTTGCTTAGACCTCCAACTGTAGCATCCAAACCACACATTTTTCTCCCCCTTTGACATCAATGTCAAAGAAAATAGAGAGTGACTCTGTTTTCCTCCTAATCAGAGATGAAATAAGAATTCTCCCCCTAATTATATATACTATGAGAACTCTCCCCCTGATCAGATAGACTATTTTAACTTGATAATAGGGTCACACCCAATTTCCGGTGTAGATACTCAAACTGAGATTTTCAAGTGGTTTAGTGAAGATATCAACAATCTGATCTTTGGATGGAGTATAATGCAAAGAAACAATAATGTTGGTTACCTGTTCCCTCAAGAAGTGATACTTGATGGGTATATGCTTGGTCTTGGAGTGAAATACAATATTCTTTGACAAACTAATTGCACTAGTATTATCACAATGAATTGGGATCGATGCAGTATATTTTACCTCCAAGTCTGCAAGTGTCTGAATCATCCACAATACTTGGGTACAACAAGTGGCAGCTGCAATGTATTCAAATTTTGTAGTTGATAAGGAAATGGAACCTTGCTTCTTGCTCAACCATGCTACAAGGGAATCTCCTAAGAAGACTGCACCTCCACTCGTGCTTTTCCTTTCATCCACGCAGTTAGCCCAATCAACATCTGAATAGACTGATAGTTGAAAATTCTGATTCCTAGGATACCATAGCCCATAGTTCATTGTTCCTTTCAAGTATCTGAATATTCTTTTGACAACTAACAAATGACTTTGTTTATGTGCATCCTGATACCTTCCTACCATTCCAACATCATAGCATCCCGTCTAGACATAATGCATGTTGTTGGAATGGTAGGANAACATTTCTCTTAGATATTTTTCCTGAGAAAGAAATATTCCTTCAGACCTCTGAGTAATTTTCAGACCAAGAAAAAATGACAGTTCCCCTATCATAGACATTTCAAATTCAGACTGCATGGCAGAAGAAAACCATTGTACCAATGAATCATTATTTCTTACGAAGATGATGTCATCTACATATACCAACACAATGAGCAAATCATTACCCTCTGTTTTGATATATAGATTGTTGTCAACTATTCCTGTCTTGAACCCTTTGTCTTGAAGATACTTATCCAGTCTGTAATACCAGGCACGAGGAGCTTGTTTCAACCCATATAAGGCTTTCTTTAGCTTCTAGACAAAGTCAGGGTTATCTGACAGTTGGAAACCCTCTGGTTGTTCCATACAGATTTCTTCTTTTAGATCTCCATTTAGAAAAGATGACTTGACATCCATTTGATAGACTTTAAACTGTTTATGACAATCATATGCAAGAAACATTCTAATAGCTTCTAATCTTGCTACGGGTGCAAATGTTTCATCAAAATCCAGTCCTTCTATTTGAGCATATCCTTTGCAGACCAATCTAGCCTAATTTCTTACAATATTTCCTTGCTCATTCATCTTATTTTTGTAGACCCATTTGGATCCTATTACATTTTTATTTGCTGGCCTAGGAACAAGTTCCCAAGTGAAATTCTTTTCAATCTGGTCAAGTTCCTCATTCATTGATTTTAACCAATTTGCGTCTTTACTGGCTTCATTAAAGTTCTTGGGTTCCACCATGGATATGGAGGCTATATGTGATTTCTCGGTGTCTTTGATTATCCTTCTCCTGGTTTGTACACCTTTGTATTTCTCACCAATTATCTGACTTTCAGGATGATTCTTTTGAGTAATTATGGAGGAAGGATTTGATGTTGATTGTTGTCCTGACTCTTCTTGTCTGGGTGTCTCTTCTCCACCTGATTCATCATCTTCTTTTGACTCTGAGATTTGTTGTTCTTCATTTTCATTATTCTCATCATCTTTTTCATTTGGATTAGTGCTTATTCTTTGGTGATCTTTTATAGGAGCTTCTTCATCAATTCGAACATCAATACAGTCTACTAATTTATGCATTCTTTTGTTAAAGCATATGTATCCTTTACTCTTAGTTCCATATCCTAAGAAGATACCTTCATCAGCTCTACTATCAAATTTTCCCAGATGATCATCATTATTCTTGATGTAGCATTTACTTCCAAATACTTTGAAGTTCTTGATTGATGCAGTTCGACCAAACCACAACTCATATGGAGTTTTATCACTGTTCGGCCTTAGATGCGCTTTGTTTAGAATATGAACAGTCGTGTCAACAACCTCCACCCAGAAGGTTTGTGAAATGTCCTTTCACTCATCATATCCCTTGCCATCTGCTGAACTGATATATTTTGGCGTTCTACAACTCCATTTTGTTGAGGAGTAACTGGAATAGTATATTCTCTTTTAATTCCATGTCTGTCACATGATTCTTTGAAATATCTTGACATAAATTCTCCTCCCATGTCTGAATGAATTTCCTTTAACTTCCTTCCTGTTTGATTCTCAGCTAATGCCTTAAACGTTTTGAACTTCTCAAATGCATCATATTTTTCTCTCATAAAGGCAATGCACGTAAGTCTGGAGAAGTCATCAATGACTAGCATAAAGTAACATTCTCCTCCAGTTCCTTCCTTTCACGATGGTCCACACAGATCCATATGAACAATTTGAAGTGGTTTCTCTAAAGATGTGATACTCTTCGATTTGAATTAAGCACGAGTCAACTTCCCCATTTGACAAGATTCACATACAGAGTTATTAGGCTTAGATATTCTTGGAAGGTCTTTCACAATGCCTTCATTATTCAGTTTTAAAATATGATCAAAATTCAGGTGTCCAAGCCTTCTGTTCCGTAACCAACTTTCATCAAATTTGCTTAAATTCCATTTCTCCTTATCTTCCTTCAGAACATATACATTGTTTTCAGTTCTAACCCCTTTTGCAATCAACTCTCCTGTGTTTACTGTCTTTATTTTACAATTTTTGGCAGTGAAAGTGATTTCACATCCTCTATCACATATCTGATTGACGCTAAGAATATTATGCTTTAAACCATCAACAAATAATACATCTTGAGCTTTGCTTCTTCCATTACTTAAGCTTACTATACCTTTACCTCTAATCTTTCCTGGAGCATCATTTCCAAAGGTCACACTCCCAGATTTGTTTTCTTTGAGTAATATGAAATTACTTTTGTCACCTGCCATATGACTGGAGCATCCGCTGTCAATATACCGGGGGTATTTTTGTCTTTGAGATGACAACACTAATCCACACTTGTTATCTTCATTCTTCTTCCAAACCTTGATGTTTTCAGCTCTGTGATTTGAATCTTTCTTATAGTTCTTTAAGCAACAGTCTGCAACTTTATGTCCATAATTATGGGAGATGTAACATTCCAGTTCATTGAATAAAGGATCATAACGATTTCTATGTTTAATCTGTGTCCTTTTCCCAGCCATCACATGATTTGTAGTCTGTGGTTGTTTGTTACTTGGCTGTCTCATTCTTTCTTGTGGCAGATATTTATTCCTTGGTTGTCTTGATTGCTCGTGTCTAAATCTTAAAGAAAAATTTACAGCTTTGTGGCCAAAGTTAGAGCAGTAAAAACAATATCCATAGAAAAAATCTTTGTACCTGGAAAATAGATGTCTTCTTTGAGCAGGTTGATTTCTTCCATGCTGATGATTTCCTTGAGGAGAGGGTGTATTATTTATTTGTTTTACAGATTTAGTTCTTGTACCTTTTTCTTCACTCCTCCTAGGCGGCTGATTATCTTCCTTTGTTTCTGCAGGTTTTTTGTTGTCAATGGTTGTAGATTTGACAAACTTGATGGATTCTTTGTTTCTTGGCTGACTACTACTTGATCCCTCTTCATAACCCAAATTAGTTTTCAACTTTGAATTCCTTTGCTGACTCAGAATGGAGGCTAATCCTTCTGAGGATTTAATACTTGTCAGATTTTGATGATATAAGGCCTGAAATTTCTCTAGATCTTTTCTGATAGTCACTACCTCAGCTTCCAATTTTTCACCTTTGTTTTTGGATTCCTTCAATTATTGTTTGAGGATGTCTTCAATATTCTTAGCTTCTTCTAATTTAACCTTCAACAAAGAAATTTCTTCCGATGGTTTATTTCCTGTTTTCTCATACCTGAGGAGTAATTGTTTTTGTTTTCTTTTCTTTTCTCTGAGTCTATCAATCTCTTCCATGGCACTGACAAGTTATCATTCAAGATATACTACTTCTTCACAATAAACAAACTCACTTCCTGTATCTTCAACAGTTTGGTATTCTAAATCTATTAGCATGATATCATTTATTTTACTTTCAATAGAAGAGTCACTGCTTTCATCATCTGAAGGATCGTCATCATTGTTTACACAAAGGCTTTTCTTCTTAAAATTATTCTGTTTATATACCTTCTTGTGTTTGTGCTTCTCTTCATCGTCATATGTCTGATCCTTTATTTTGTGAGGACACTTAGATGAAAAATGACCTATCTTACCATAGTTGAAACATTTGAAGGGCAGTTTACCTTTGTATTTTCCTTATCCTTTCATCAATCTTCTCACAAAATTTGCTTCAATATCATCTATATCAAAGTCTGTGTTTTTCTCTGCTTTAAAGGATGCCTCTCTTGTAGTGGATTTACCTTTGGTGATTCTCATTTCATAAGTAGTTAGGGTTCCAAGAAGTTGATCTAATGTCAACGTATTGAGATTAGTTATTTCCTCTATAGAAAAGACCTTTGAGTTAAATCTATTAGGAAGAGATCTTAATATTTTCTGGACTAGAAAAGATTCTTCTATCATTTCACCTAGACCTTTCATAGTGTTGACAAGTTCTTCTATTCATAAGAAGTACTTATTGATAGTTTCATCTTCATCCATCTTTAACTGCTCAAATTTCAGTCTGCGGGTCTGAAGTTTTGCGTCTTTCACCTTTTTATTGCCTTCATAACTACTTATCAGCTTATCCCACATAAGTTTTGTTGAATCACAGTGCATTACTTTGACAAACTCGGCTTCTGCAAGTCCACCGAGGATGGCATTCATTTCTTTTGCATTAAATCTAAACTCCATATTATCATCTTTTGAGTCCAAGACTACAGGATTCACATATCCAGTTTCAACGACATCCCAAACATCAGCACCCAAAGACATTAAATATGTTCTCATCCTTATTTTCCAGAAGGAAAAGTTTGTTCCATCAAACATAGGAGCTCTATTTGTTGAACTTCCTTCATGACTAGTCACGTTCAAGATTATGGATCTACCTTTGATCAAAGGCACCTACTTTGATACCAATTGTTGGAAATATAACTGAGAGGGGGGGGGGGTGAATCAGTTATGCATATAAGCTTGAAACTTTTCCTGTTATTTTTTGATTCTTTCTAGATTATTATTTAATGTGTTGTTGATAACTTAACATGCATAGATATACGATATTTGATCAATCACACAGAATACACAGAGACACTGATTTTCATGAGGAAACACATAAAGGGTGAAAACCTCGTCTTCTTAGGATGTCAATCAAGCTCCAACTTTCATGTACATCACAGTCTTTGAGCTCCAACTCAAATATGAGGCTAAAACCTCTGATAGCAAGCTACAACTTGCAGAGAGAACCAACTCTCAGATTTATCTAGCACCAACTAGATGGAAGCACCAACTCCCAGGTTTCTCTAGTAGCCACAATATGGAAGCACCAACTCCCAAAATATATTCTAGCACCAACTAGAATTTAGAGGACTGCAATCCTCCCTAGCACCACCTTACCACCCTGATTGATTCTTACAAAACTTTACTTACTTTCTCTGTCTCTGATATGGTCTGTTACAACTCCATGTCTCCTCTGGCTCTTGCAGCTTATATAAACTCTGTTCCACTTCTATATTCTGCTCTTTCTCCTGCAACGCACTCTAATTTTTTTGTTCAACTTCTCTTCTTCCTTTATGCTTTGTGCTATCTCTTCTTGCTATACACTGCACCTATGATATCTAGTTCAGGTCTTGTACATGGTCAAATTCTAGCCACATGCATAACTCATGAAAAAACCCACACTCACTTCTCTGTTTTGCATGTCTTTCTCATGCCAAATCCTCTGCATGATCATCATCACAACTCTTCTTATTCTCTGGTGGTTATGCTGAATCTGTTCATCATCAGTGGTCATTATCCAAATATTCTTTGGCTTCTCTGGTAGTCGCCACTCTTTGTCTTCTCTGTCAGTTACAACCATTCATTTTTGGCTTCTTTGGCTTCTAATCCCCTTCCTTCACGTGACCATCGGCGGTGACCATACACCTAACCAACAGGCACTTCATGTCTTGTGACTTCGGGAATCTTGGTATGAGACATATCGATTCTCCCAACTACCTATCTTTGAAGTGGAGCTTAGGGACGATAGCTCCTTCCTCTATTCTCTTTCCATGTGATCGCTAGCTGTGACTTGGGGCTGAGTACTTCAGGACTTCGCGTTTCCCTTATTTGTATGTGATCCAACCCTGAATCTCCCAAATTTCGAACTTACACCTAGTGAGCACTAGCTTTGTTATTGATATGACCTTGGGCGATGATCTCATGTGACCACGTGATTGCGGGCACGTCCAAAGGTGTTTTGAAATCAAACTACTTTCTGACCTGCAATTTACCTCGAGCCTCCACTTGTTCTTTCTCCAAAACCATGGTTTCGATTGCAGCCCACCCTTAAATTATTAAAGTTCGCGCACCTTCAATCCCTGCAATGTGACGGGACCGTCAATCTCACGATCTTGATGGTGCTCCTGAACTGACAGTTCATATATGTCCTCTCAAGTTTTGTGGATCGGATCTAACCTTCCTAAATCAACGACTATGATTTACTTCGTGATCTGGGCTCCGAGAGTTTCAAATCTAAAACCCTTCTTTTCTCTGTACACCAATCTTCCAGAGTCGATGATCTACGGACACATATCCTTCTCAATCGACGACTCTACCTCTACTTTAGGAAATTGACCTTTTAACCAGATCAACAGTTTTGTGTCCCCTTTCTCGATCAATGGTCGAGATCTCCTTTGGGTCTCCAGCTCTTCGGGCTTCGGAAATTTCAAATCTCAAATTGAAACTCTCGAAGTGATTTCTTCGGAGCTCACGATCCGCCACCACATATCCCTCTCGATCTGACAGTTGAGATTTAATTCGGCTCTCCGGCTCTCCGGACTTCGGGTATTTCAAATCTCAAACTGAAACTCTTGAAGTGATATTTTTTCGGAGAGTAACCTCCTCACATCTTTAGACCCGAAACAAATGAAGTTCGTTTGATCAAGATCTTAGATCAACGACTCGATCTGTTTGCATTGCAACTTTGCATTGGATTAAATCCAACGACTCTCCATATCTTCTTATCCTAACCTTCCACTTAATTTGATCTGACGACTGACGAAGATTCGGATAATTGAGATCTCAGATCTTTCATATTATCCTGTCCTTCCACTCAAAAATGATCCAATGGTCGTTGTCTCTCTTCCTCCTGAGTTTATGATCTCTCTAACTTAGAAGACTTTCTAAGTGTTCAAGGATATCGACCTTTTCTCCTCCTGCGACTCTGTCTCTTGGAACTCGTCTGCACTTCTGGAAGCCTCTATCTCTTCTAAGCTTTCTCTTCTTCTTCTCTCTCGAGGTTTGGTTTGCTATTGTTCTTTCCATCAATGACAAGCACACTCTATCTATAAATATGCCAACAAATGAGTCTTCCCTATTGAATTCGTGTCCCTGATTGTTGAACTTGGACCATTCACCTATCTGGTTCATTCCTCCGGCATTAAACAAAGTGCAACTTGGAGAGAATGAATCAGCCCTAGGGAATGACTGTCTGGACCATTTCCTGAGGAAATTACTATCCTACACCAACCTCCAAAATGGACCATTCTTCGAAACTGCTCACAACCATGAGCTTCGAAAGAATGACTGTCTGATGAGGTGGACCAATCTTCTTGACCACTACTGAGAGGGACTTTCAAGAAGAAACATTGTCCTAGACCATTCCCCCACACTAGACACAAGGGGAATCGTTGTCTATGGTACATCAACAATCCATTGAACCATTTTCATTACGAAAATGACCGTTCGATATGGACCATTTTATGAACTGGAAAATTCCTGTTTGTCAAAAATCTCAAACCACTTTCCGAACTGGAAAGGAACTACTCATCCTGGACCATTTTTCGAACTGAAAAATGACTATTCATAAATCAATAACACATCAGTGCTCCCTCCCAACCTGGGAGTCATATCTTCCCCTTTCAATAAAGAAGTCATCTCCATGAGCTCCATCTTGTTTCTTGAGTATTCAAACTCTTTCATCTTGGATAGAGGCTTTACCAAAATATTTGTTTATCTGCTCATCTATGGAGATATATTGGAGAACCACTTCTCCTTTCTGAACCTCATCATAGAGAATTTAATGCTTGATCTCAATGTACTTCAGTCTTTATGGAACACTGGTTTTCTCTGAAGGATTCATACAGCTCTGATCATTATAGTATATCATAGTTGGATTCGGTTCTTCTGTTTCCTGCTAGCTCATAACATCATGGCAAAGCTCAAAATGGAACATATCCAAGTGGCACTTCTTCTTTCATCATGAAAGGTTGTCATGGATTGGAAATCCATCATCCTAGACTTCTGAGTAACCATTCTGATATAATATCTCTGTTATAGAAAGTTTTCACCACGCTTTTGTTGTGCATTGGAGGCTCTACACCAAATTGTTTGAATCCATACAATATCTTCTTCCAGATGTATACAAGATTCTCTTTCTGGTATACCTCAAAACCTTGAGGTTTCTCTGCATACACTTCTTTGTTCAATTACTCTATTGAGGAGAACAGTCCTTACATTCATCTGATGTGAACTCCAACCCATGGATATTGTAGGAGATATAATGTTTCAGGTAGAGGTATGTCTAGTTACTGGAACACGCGATCATCATAGTCCTCTCCCTCCATTTGGGAGAGCCTTTAGTTCTAGATCTCGCAATACTTCCATTCATAAGTCTTTCATACACTGTTCTTCATCACAACTTTCATTTCCTCTTCTTGATTGCTTTTAGTGGGTTCAAACCAAGCTGGTAGTCTTGTGATTCTTGATATAATGACTGGTTGTTCTGGATTTTCTTTCTCTCTTGGAATCTTCATGTTCTGCCTTGTGTTTTTCCTTGGCTCTTAGGTCCATGGAGTTTTCTATAGATTCCATGCCCTGAAGATTATGACTTCTTCCTTTCATAATAGGATCATGGATGTGGATGGACAACTGGGGATATTTTAAGACTTCTTTTCGAAGAAGACTTCTTCTAAAGTCAAACTGAACATGTGCTTATTTTCATGGTTTCTACTATTGATGGGAACATGGATAGATACTTCATAATATTCAATGGATCATATTATTTAGGATTAGCTCCCTCCTAATCCTTGTTTCATGCATGAATGCATGCTCTTCTTTTGGAATTATATAATCGGATCCCTCCATATAACAGAGTCCACGCTTCTGTCTGCATTCTTATTGCCTTATGCAAAGTGTCATGAGTCTTTTTCCAATTTCCTCTTGATTGTTGACTTATTTCTGTTTTTACTTCTTCTAGGTTTCTTCAAGTTTGATTATGTTTTTGGCTTATCTTGCAGTTGTTACTTATGTAATAGCTTCCACATGAATTGTTACCAGGGGTTGTTGATGTACTTCATCCTTTCATGTGTATTTCCTAAATTGTAGTCATCGTGATAGAAATCCTTATCTTGTTGTTCTTCCATAGATATAGTTTCTCTTTGAACATATTATATTCTAAGAAATAGATATGCAAGATATGTACATAAACTATGTAAACATGGTATGTATAAGAATTATGAGGAATATTGTTACCTTGTCTTAGAAGAAGAAGTCTGTTTTATCCTGCTTGGCCTTCTTTGAGGGTTTCCTTTCTTCGACAACTGATGCTTCATGTGTTTCCTAATAGATATGCAAGATATGTACAAAAACTATGTAAACATGGTATGTATAAGAATTATGAGGAATATTGTTACCTTGTCTTAGAAGAAGAAGTCTGTTTTATCCTGCTTGGCCTTCTTTGAGGGTTTCCTTTCTTCGACAACTGATGCTTCGTGTGTTTCCTTCCTTTTATTTAACTCGAGACAATGATTCTTGTAGTGACCATATTTTCGACAATTGAAGCATTGTACTTTTGACACATCTTTCTCTTGATTTGGTTTCTTCCTGGAGCCAAACTTCTTTTTATTCCTGAAATTCTTGAACCTTGTTGTGAAGGCTTGATTATCATATTCCTTTTGGGGTTTCTCTTTTGCACTAATCCTTGATTCTTCTTGTGCACAACAAGTCCAAAGTTCTTCAAATGTAGGATACTCTTTCCTTGTGTTCATGCTTGCAACAAATGCTCCCATGTCTTGGGAAGACCATTGAGTACTATATTTACCAGTTCCTTCTCTGAAATGATCTCTTTAATAGCTTGTAGTTGATCTCTTAACTGATAGATTCTCACAAAGTATCATGTTATGCTGTCATTATCATTCATTTTCATGTCACAGAGCTCATTCTTCAGACTCATTCCCTGTCCAATGTTTCTGACCGAGAAGAGGTTTGTTAGGGCATCATACATCTTTTAGATGAGTCAAGATGGGAGATATAAGGTATCAAGTGGTATTTTATAGAGTCCACTATGATACTCATGGCATTGATGTCATTTTCTTTGAACTTCTCCATAACTGCAACATTCTGAGGTTCCTTCTCTTTTCCTTCTTCGAACTATGGTTCC
>JASDQU010949067.1:32679-45576 GCA_032191745.1 Picea mariana | reverse complement strand
CACGTGTCCCTAGCTGACGTGGACTGCTGTCGTGAATTAGATCGACGGTCTAGATCACATGTTGATCTGACGGTTCAGATTCAGTCGGGATTTCGCATATCGCGAAATCGGGGTTTTCGTTGCCGAGTGAACTTTGCATATTGAAATCCCGATCCCCGAATCTCCGATGGCTTATTTCCCTCGCAACTTCTGCAGATCTGACGGTTGTCGGCCTTTTGGGAAATTTGGATGGGATCCAACGGTCACTGGATCTCTGTCTTCCTTCTTCTCTGTAAACGCTTGCTGTGCGCGTTTTCTTCAATGCTGTTCCTCCTTAGCTTTTACGTCCGAATTCCCAAGGGGTTTTATCCTTCATATCCTGCCATTTCTGCTGTTGCCATCAAAGACAACAATCATCAACACGCATTCGTTGCTTGTTCAATATTTGCCAACACTATTAGTAAAGATCCAGGAAAAGAGGAATCAGAACAATCAGAATGTTCAATGGATTTCAGCAGAAGTGAGGGATGAAGGAAGAAACATCAACATAGTGACGCGCGGAGGTGCTAAAACAGGAGTTGATGCGGCCAAACAAGAACCAGTACAACACTAGTGGATTAAGAAGAATACCGATCCACCCAAGCGATTTGATGCAGAAAAGGAGGAGACCTTTAAGGAGGCCATACAAGAATTTCTCAAGCAGAATGTTGCGTCTACATCTACCGCGCAACATAATCAAGACATCCCAACATATGAAATCCCGTCAGCATTGGACCATACCAGTGAATTCCACCCAGGAAACCAAGTAAGTTGTATTAAAACTTTCCTGCAATCCTGTATCCAAGTATTTAAGGATCCATCATCTGTTTTAGTATTACAAAATCTGTTAGATAGATGTACCACAAATTCCGAGGGAGGGAAAGTTAGAACAGAGGATAGTCAATCACCTCCATGCCAGAAGGAGAACCAACAGAGAGTTTAGATTGAATGCCAGCATCGAAGATTTTAACATGGGCGATGTAATATTAGATCTGGGATCCGAACCTGTAGCTCCCAGAGTTGCAGAACTAGTAAGGGAAGTCATAGCTTTCCCTCATGAGGAGATTCTAGAAGATCATGACATAGTAGAATCTCAAGAACCTCCACAGATGATGATCTCCCACAAGAGAAAGCTAGCCTGCGCAAGGGAATTTATTCAAGATGGAGAGAAGTACGATGTTTGCGAAGGAACCATGAGACAAGTGAAGAAACCAAAGCCATTCTCCAGTTATATGGCTTTGATGTGTGGTCTCTTAGAGAAGGAGCTTACTTGCTTTGAAGAAGTGATTCAGAAGAAAGAATGGGCAGATGCCATGACAAAGAATACCAATCCATTATAAAGAATGATGTATGGGAAATAGTTCCCAGGCCGAAGAGCAAGGATCTGGTATCTTCCAAATGGATTTTCAAAATAAAACATGCTGTTGATAGAAGTATTGAGAAATATAAAGCAAGGTTCGTTGCTCGTGGCTTCTCTCAAAAGGAAGGCATTGACTATGAAGAGACATTTGCTCCTGTAGCCACATACACTTCGATCAAAACCATCATAGCCCTTGCAACTAAGATGAAGTGGAAGTTACACCAGATGGACGTGAAAATTGCCTTCTTGAATGGTGTCATTGAAGAAGAAGTGTATATAGAACAACCTCAAGGATTTGAAGTTGAAGACAAGAAGACTCATGTTTGCAAGTTGAAGAAGGCTCTGTACGGATTGAAGCAAGCTCCTAGAGCTTGGTATGGAAGGATTGACAGTTTTCTGATGAGCTTAGGCTTTACCAAGAGTAAAGCAGATTCTAACCTTTACTTCAAGGTTATGAATGATGAGCCTGCTATATTGCTGTTGTATGTGGATGACTTATTCTTAATTGGAGAAGAAAAGCTCATCACTGAATGTAAGGAGAAGCTCGCTGCAGAATTTGAGATGAAAGACCTTGGCCTAATGCACTATTTCTTAGGTCTTGAGGTATGGCAGAGCCCAGAGAGGATTTTCCTTAACCAAGGGAAGTATGCAGCTGAAATATTGAAGAGATTTGATATGTTGGAGTGCAAGTCCATGAATACACCCATGGAAACAGAGTTGAAGCATCTGGTTGACTCTTCGTCAGAATTGATTGATGCTACGCTATATAGATAGATCATTGGATCGTTGATGTATATGACGAACACCAGGCCATATATTTGTTTTGTTGTGAACACCTTGAGTCAGTTTTTGGTAGAACCTAGACATGTTCACCTAGTTGCTGCAAAACATGTGATGAGGTACCTTAAGGGTACATTAGATTGTGGTCTCAGTGATGATGGAGATCATGACTTCAAACTGAGTGGATATACTGATTCAAATTGAGCTGGAAGTGTCTCTGACAGAAAGAGCACTTCAGGTTGTTGTTTCAGTCTGGGGTCAGCCATGATCTCATGGTAGAGTAGGAAGCAATCAAGCATTGTTCTCAGCACGACAGAAGCAAAATACATTGCTGCATGTTTTGCTAGTTGTGAAGCCATATGGTTTTGGAAGTTGTTTACAGGTCTTTTCGATCTAGAGATGGAAGCAACCCTGATCCTATGTGATAACTAGAGCTGCATAAAGATGACCGAGAACCCTGTGTTCCATGACAAGTCAAAACACATAGAGATCCGATATCATTACATTTGTAATATGGTGCAGAGAGGAGCCATAAAGCTCCAATATGTTAGCACGGATGAACAGGTTGCTGATGTGTTGACCAAGCCTCTATCTTGTGTAAAGTTTGAGCACTTTCGAGATAAGCTTGGTGTAGTCCGTAAGGACCTCCCTCGAAAGGGGGAGTAGTGTTGTGATGCCAGCTCCATGATGATGATGTGCCAGCCTATTGTTGTGATGCCAACCTCGTGCTGATGATGTGCCAACCTCGTGTTGTGATGATCTACCAGCCTCGTGCTGTGATGATGTGCCAGCCTAGTGCTGTGATGCCAACCTCGTGTTGTGATGATGTGCTAGCCTAGTGCTGTGATGCCAACCTCGTGCTGTGATGATGTGCCAGCCTAGTGCTGTGATGCCAACCTTGTGTTGATGATGTGCTAGCCTCGTGCTGTGATGATGTGTGCCAGCCTCGTGCTGTGATGATGTTGTCAGTCTCGTACTGTGATGCCAACTTCATGTTGATGATATTGTGTAGCCAACTTCGTGCTGAAGACTCTCAGCCTAGTGATGATGTTGATGATGCTCCAGCCTTTGTGCTGTGTTGTTGTTGCTATTGATGATAAGGAAAACTTTCGATGATTTATAGATATGCCAGTCAGTGTTCCAAGATGCTGTTGATGGTGTTGCCCTCTCTCTCGTCTGATGCTGTTGTAGAATACCCTTCTTGTTAAGGGGGAGTGTTGAATTATTGTAACTGTAAAGAGTATTCTATTTATTATTGATGTATTATTCATTAGATCAACCCCCTTCTGTGGATTGATCATGTTGGACATTGTAAATGACCAAATCCCCTTTTGCGGATTGGTCAAACCCTAATTGTAATAACCAAAATGAGAAGTCGGCCCCCAAAATTAAGTTAGGTGGTTCTAACCACCCAGAAAGAGAAGTCGGCCCTGCCAGTGAAAAGACACTTCGTTTTAGCTCCTGCCAGATTGTATAAATAAAGGAGGCTAGCGCCTCATTCGTTCACTCACTCACTTGATCATCAGAGCGCAAGTTTGGAGCTGCAGTTGGAGAAGAAGGAAGAGAGAGAGAGGCGCATTACTTGGAGAGGATTTTCTGTAGTGTTTGGTTTATTCTCTTGGGATTGTATTGGCTATCTATATTAAGGAAGTTTTTTCTGGGTTTTCTCCCCCATGAGGGTTTCCTAGGATAAATGATGCATCTCTTGTGATTGTGTATTTCTTAGTGATCCTATCTATGCTATGGTTATATAGTGAATTGAAAAGAAACCTAATAATAGCTTAAACTCTAACATGCTGTCTACTTTTACTTTCCGTTCCTGGTAATTTATTTCTATTGTGTATTTAATTTACTGTGAAGAAAAACCCTGAATAATCAGTTAAAAATTAATTTGATTGATTTAAAGTGTACTAGGTTTAGAAATTTCTCATGGTATTAGAGCAGGATTGTTAAAGAGGCAGTATCACAAGTGGGTTTTCAAGATCCAACAGAAATATGAAGTTTCAGGCACAGATCTAAGGCAGTCATCATCTTCCCTTGCGCCCAGGGTTTCTGCATAAAAAGAAAAGTAGAGGTAGGGTTTGAACCGTGAGGGTTTGAACATAACACTTTTAGAAAATGACCATGAGTTTGAGGGTGGAAGACAAGTTACAAGGGGCTTAGAATTACCCCACCTAGAAAGAAAGGATGACAGTGATATTGGAAGTCAATGATGTGTTAGAGCATGTTAGTGACAAGGCAACCGCTCCCAAAGGTGCAACTGAATTGGTCATCTGGAAGAAGGGTGAGGCTAAGGCCAAGAGCCTAATTCTTGATGGGATAAAAGACTATATGGTCCCACATCTCTCAGGAAAAGATGAGGCAAAAGACATGTGGAAAGCCCTAAGTGACCTCTATCAAAACAAAAATGAGAATAGAGTGATGGCTTTGCGCGTGGAACCAAGATGGCCAAAGGTGAGGGTGTAATACCTTATCTTACCAAGATAACACAAATCATAGATGAACTTGCAGCAGTGGGAGAAAAGACTGAAGATCCTGCATTGGTGCGTATTGCACTAGATGGCTTTACTAAGTCATGGGATGTTTTTGTTCGTGTTGTGGTAGCTCGGGAGAAACTCCCCGATTGACAACGGCTGTGGGATGATTTTGTGCAGGAAGAGATTAGAATTGGTCAAGCAGGACCATCGTCTTTGACTCATGTAGAGGAGGAAGAAGGCTTGGCCCTTGCAGGCAAAGCAAAGGGCAAGAAGAAGAGGAAAGGTGGAAAGAAAAACATTGACTTCTCAAAAGTCAAGTGTTTCTAGTGTCACAAGATGGGGCAATTTGCATCACAGTGTCTAGAGAGAAAGAAGAAGAAGCCACAAATGGCAGCTTTCAACAACAGTGGATGAGTTTGCCAAGTCATTTGAGGAGGATTTTTGCTTCATAGTCTCTATGTCTAGTACAACTGTTTTAGGCATGTGGTTTGTAGACAATGATGCATCTTGTCATATGACAGGACACAAAGAGTGGTTTACTAGGCTACAAGAGGGAGGTGTAAATCTAGTCATTGAGTTAGGGGATGAAAGGCGCTACAAGGCGCAAGGAGTTGGCACAGTCTCATTTCAGAAGGAGTCCAGGAAACCACTCCATTTCAGTGATGTGTTATATGTTCCAGGGTTGATCAAGAACCTCATCTCAATATCTACTCTTGAGGATAAGGGATATGAGGTCACTTTCCATAAAGGAAAAGGTGTTCATCAGATCGGGTGGGTCAGGTGAGAAGATAGACAGGATGATTTTGGTTCGAGAGGAGAAGGTCTACAGGTTACAAGTTCAGCCAAGGAGAGCATTAACAAGTTTCACCACAGATATAGGTGAGTTGTGGCACGAGAGGATGGCACATTTTCATTTTGGTGCTTTGGGGCGTTTGAGGGAGGCAGTCACTGGATTGCCTAAGATTACAACTGAGAGGTATGACCCTTGCAAGGGTTGTGTGTTGGGTAAGTATACCTGAAAACCCTTTCCATCTAGCGAGCGCAAGTCCAAGGGAGTACTGGATCTGATACACTCTGACGTATGTGGGTCGATGAGTGTGGAGTCAGTGAGTGGCTCCAGATACTTTGTCTTGTTTATTTTTTTTTTACAAAAACCGATTTTTTTTTCTATATAAAGGGCGCGACCGAGGTTGCAAAGTACAAAAGAGGGTGTTGGTATAGGAGACCAGCTACAAAATTTTCATCAAAGGCTTACTACAAGAGTTTTCCACAAATTCTGTTGTTGTAATCTAGTCGTATCAAACTTATCAAAACAAAACTATCTCCCTATAAGATTAATTTATAAGTGCACAGTCAATGCTTCTAGGTTGGTAGGGCTTCCAGAGAGGGATTTCAGACATAGCAAACCACCAGAGAGACTTGGATATATGGCATTGCTGACTCAACTCATTGATGCTTAGCCTTCCAGTTATGAGGATGCTGCATGACATAAAGTGTGGAAGGAGGCCATGATGGAGGAATATGCCTCCATTATGAAAAATGATGTATGGGAGGTAGTTTCGAGGCTAGAGGATAAAAAGGTGGTTGGATCCAAGTGGATCTACAAAGTTAAGCATGCAACGGATGAAAGCGTGGACAAGTACAAAGCTCGCTTCGAGGCCAAGGGGTTTCCACAGTGAGAGGGAGTTGATTACGAGGAGACTTTTGCTCCAGTGGCCAGGTATTCTTCAATCCGAGCAGTCATTTCATTGGCAATAGAGAAGGGATGGCGCGTTCATCAGATGGACGTGAAGACCACCTTCCTCAATGGAGTAGTTGAGGAGGAGGTATATGTTGAGCAACTTGAGGGATTTGAGGTTGGCAGCAGAGAGAAGCATGTGTGTAGACTGAGGAGAGTCTTTTATAGGCTTAAGCAGGCACCTCGCGCATGGTACTCGAGGATTGAAAACTACTTGAGAGAGATGGGCTTCCAGTGGAGCGAGGCAGATCAAAACCTGTATTTTCTTGCAGGGAAGGAGCCTCTTATACTGGTACTTTATGTAGATGACCTATTTCTCACTAGAGATGAGCAACTGATAGCAGATTGCAAGGTCAACCTTGCAACATAATTTGAAATGAAAGACCTTGGGTTGATGCACTCTTTTCTAGGGTTGAAGGTTTGGCAGATGGATGGGCGCTTCTTCCTTGGACTAGGGTAGTATGCAGTAGAGATTTTGCACATGTTCAGGATGATGGACTGTAGGCCCATATCCAGGTCCATGACCACATCTCTAGTTACAAACTAAAGGAAGATTGATGCATCAGATTCGAAGACAGTAGACCCCACTGTGTATCGTCAGTTGAATGGATCGCTCATGTATTTGGTCAATACTCGACCAGATATCAACTTTGCAGTAATCTCTTTGAGTCAGTTCATGGTGGACCCTCGAAGAGTACATTGGATTGCTGCGAAGCATGTGCTTCGCTATCTCAGAGGGATAGTGGAGTACGGGTTATTGTATGAGCGCAGTGGTGGAGTGACATTAGCAAGTTTTACATATGCTGATTGGGCAGGATGTGTAGAGGACATAAAGAGTACTTTAGGTTGTTGCTTCAGCATTGGATCGAGCATTATTTCTTGGTTCAGCTGGAAGCATAAATCAATGGCATTGAGCTCTGCTGAGGCAGAGTACATGGCAACCAGTTTGGCAGCATGTGAGGCGCTGTGGTTGAGGAAGTTACTTTTGGGCTTGTTCAGGCAGGAGATAGAAGCTACTGTGATTCATTGTGACAACCAAAGTTGCATCAATCTCTCTAAGAATCTAGTGTTTCATGATCGTAGCAAGCACATCGATATCAGGTATTATTTCATCCAGGATTGTGTACAGAGAGGAGCCGTGAGGCTTGATTACATACAGACTGATCACCAGATGGCAAACATCTTTACCAAGGCACTGAGCAGACATAAGTTTGAGAAGTTCAGAGATTAGATGGGGTTGAGAAAGAATCCCTTCCTTGCTAAGAGGGAGTGTTGAGATTATAGCAAGGAAGGTCTTCCATCATCATTACAACGTCCTAGCATGATGGAGGACAATGGAACTTAGGCTAAGTCGATTAATTAAATGTTTTCCTAAGTCTAACTTAGGAAAAGAATTGTTGATGTGTTATAATCTTCAGTTGACTTTATTGAGTACTTTTTCTAAAGTTAAAGTGAAAAATAATTTAAGTTGTGGTCTTTTAATCTTGACCATTGATCTCATCATGAGGGTGAGGGTTGATCTCATCCCTCAATCCTTTTGGAGATTAGGGTTTCACTTGCTCAATGAAGAATAAAGAGATCGGCTGGGCTAAGAGGGTGCACAAGGAGAAGGAGAGAGCGATCTATAGAGATTGATTGCAAATTTGAGTGTGAGGGTTTGCAGGGAGACAGAGGAGGACTCATCAAGCAGATTGGCACACACATCTTCAACAATTGCGGAGGACTTTATCTCAGATCTGAGGGTCGCCGTACCTAGTGACGCAACACCCACGCAGACAACCGTACGATATTGCGCAGAGGCTTACGCAGGGGTCTCATAAGGCACGTTTTGGTTCAGGGATTTGCAGAGAAGGGTCGTACAATTGTTGCGGAGGAGTTTGGCTGAGCATTTTTCTTGGTATTTGGCTGGGCCGATTTGTACTGTAAGAGAACTCTATATTTCCTTGTTGATTAATAATAAAATCTCAGATTTGTTGCACCCATTTTCCCATCTTGGGTTTTTTCGAGGACTATTGTCCAAAAATAAGTGTGTACTTGTGATGTGATTGATGTCTACTTTTACTTTCAGTTCCTGGTAATTTATTTCTGCTGTGTATTTAGTTTACTGTGAAGAAAAACCCTAAACAATTAGTTAAAAATTAATTTGATTGGTTTAAAGTGTAATGGGTTTAAAAATTTCACAGAAAAAGCTTACGATTTTTCGTGACTTTTTAAAAAAATCGCAACTTTTTCCAGTTGACAAAAAATCCGCTGGAAAAAGTCACGATTTTTTTTAATTTGAAAAAGTCAAGACTTTTTCATGAAAGTCACGACTTTTAGGAAAAACTCGGGACTTATTCATAAAAGTCGTGGCCAGTGAGTGGAAATCATCCTCATAAAGCAGATTTTTTGAGGTTTTTTGTTATTTGTGTTTGTCGTTGTTGGGGAAGGAAGGAGAAGGGCTTGACTCGGTCAAGTAGGTACTAGACTCCACCAACATGCAAGATTGAATTTGTTTTTAAAACGGTTTGACCAAAAATGCTGGCAATTAATGGTAATGTTAAATTCCTTTATCTTTCCTTTTTATCCTTTTACTTAATTTTTAACATTAACATTAATTGTTTCAGGATGTTTGAGAGTGGTTCCAACCTCATCAGACTTGATATGGAGAAAGTAGAATTTCATATCCCATTCAAAATCCAACAGACTTAACAGTTTTCAGGATTTTAGGATTGGTAGGATTGCAACATTTTCATTGGATTCTATCACATATGAGGGTATGGGATTGGTATTTAATCAAGAGCACCAAGCCCTTTATGTATCTTGATGTTGGTGGTATTGATTGTTGATCTCTGACATGGCCTTAGCAGAAATGTACCTTTCACTCAAACCAAAATCATTTATTAGGCATGTTAAGCTTTTTCTACCATATTATAAGGCTTCGATTAGGTGGTTTCATCAAAATTGGGAGTTTTTCACCAATGTCTCTAGAGGATCAAGGTAGAGGCAAAGATTGATACTAATGATGAGGATCCGAATATAAGCAATGGTGGAACATTGCTTGTCATTTAAATGTTCTTGCTCATTTATTCATAATGCTTTCTTTCAAAGTTTCAATAATTTTTTGGAATCATGGTTTGGAATTTTTAAAATATAATTTTTTCATTAAAATCTAAATATTTAATGTAATATTTAGTAAACCAAGTCATTGAAATAAGATAGGTCTGAGTCAATCCGAGTTCGAGTCAGAGTTGACCATCGACTGATTCTGAGGCTGAGTCCGAGTTTTAAAACATTGCATTGTACATCTACCTCATGATGATGAGATACATTTATATATGTGAGGTCATTTTGTATTGGTTCTCCACTTTTCAGTCCTTGATTGGACAACTATCAGGATTCAGGATTCGGTATCGACTTTGATGTATCATCTTTTATTTGACATCCACTACATCATATATATCAATGCTTTCTCCATATTTATGTGCCAATGTGTTTATCTGATGTTGTTGTTGCTTTAAATGTTTAAAATTTTGAAAAAAATGAATATATTTTGTATTTTTTTAATGTTTGTTGTGGTTTTCTGATTTTTTGCTGACTTTTTCCGAAACGATGTTTTCCGGACCCTGGCCGACTTTTTTCTGATGCCGACTTTTTCAACAATGCTTAAAACTTAAAAGGCTTAAAGATAATACTCATCTCTGGCCATCATCTTTGGAAAGTTTCTTAAATTTTTAAATTATCATTTTATGAAGATCTAGGAACACTAGAACATAAAAAAAAAACTTCATATATAGTTAACTCTTAGAGGCTAAACTGGGAAGCCTTAATCAGTGGATAGCTTCAGTTATTTGATGCTAAAAGACAAGAATCACCAGCTCATGTAATATGGTGAAACAATCCATGAAACCATGAAGAAAATGGGTCATCATTAGCCTATATCTTGAAGGCAACTGAATGTACTCAGATAGAGAAGATATGCAACACAGAGCAATATGCTGACAAAATCCCAATACCTAACATTTTGGAGCTCATCCAGCAAGATATCCAAAACTTGAGCTATAGCATTGATTCAAATTATAATCTATTGCAACAACTGTATGAACATCCGCAGAAGACTGCAAGGCTTATGTAATTTACCTGTCAAATAACGTTTGTCAGAGACATGCCATTGGGCAGAAATAGTACCCATATTTTTATTTGTATGTTGGCCAAAGAGAATCTTTGCTGGTAATGTAACAGCTTATCAGTATCCTTGGATATCATAACAGTTGAGAAACCCACTTCTGTTCAAATATTTTAATTCGGCTCTGGGTTACAGTCAAGTTTTAAGATGATTGTAACAAGCAGATAACCCCATATGGAAAGAGGCACCCACTCTCCATCAAACTCCACATTTATGGAATATACATACTTGATTGTTAAGTTTTATCCTTGTGCCAAAAGTGCAGACAAAATATGGGTAATTTTGAAAACAGCATGCACTAGTTCTGTTACAGAGAACAGATTGAAAGGGTATAAATTAAAAGTTATCTTTGACTGGATGAACGAATGGGGGAAGATTTGCAAGCTTAGAACTTTCTTTGGATAACTTACTAATAGCAAGACAAAGTTATGCCAGGAATGGTGCCTCACTTGTAACAATGGACATGGTAAGAATCACGGTTTATTAGTTGCTTGTTAGCAGGGAACATTGAGAAGAAATGGGTAAAAATTAAAATCAAGGCTCGTAAGAAGCACAACTAGGATAACTAAGCCAATTTTGAACATGTGGGTGGCTTTTGCACTGCAATATATGAAATATCATTTTTTGTGGTTCACCATGTAGAGTAGGTCTTCCATGTATGACCCATCTCCCATTAGTCATAAGTTTCTCATGACTTTGAATATCCACTTAGCACTTATTGTGTTAAGTGATGTCAAAAGTATAATATTAAGGGAAAATTTCTTTCTCTAAAATTTTAATGCACACTAAACTGTAGGAATGAAAGATTATGATGTGACTTTGGATTGTTTGCCAAGCAAAAGTGCAGTGGCACATCAACTAACCAATTTATTGCAGAATTCGGAATGAAGATGCTTTTATGTACGCAGTCCAACACAATAAGGAAATGCTACTTCTTTGTATGGACAAGAACAAGCATAATGTGCAACTTCAGATCTCTAGGCTATTATTTTTATTGTAAAGATAACAAATAACATCTTTGAAATCTATTTTTCTGCGCTACAGGCATAAAAAAACACCCCTTTGAACCTTGATAAAGATTTTTTTATTGATAATTTTTGGTTTTTCCTGAGTTAATAGGTACATAAGATGTATATTGCTTGTAACTAAAAATAAAGTTAGTACTGGTATTACAAAGCTTTTACTTATTTGGTATTCGTTATTTGTTCTTAGTCAAGAGAACCAGAGAAACATTGGGGTTGGCTCTTACCTGAGTTTCCATTGAAATTAGCTATTCATGATTGATTCCCATATTATAACCTGTGTGCAACAATTGTGTCAATCTAGCAAGGCAACATCCTATGTCAATTCCTCATTGAAGAAATTGGAGGTACTATATGGCTGCCAAAACAAGTCTGTCCTTGACCTGAAATTTGGCTCTAAGTTTCAATCTCCTAGACCGTCCTTTGCTGCTGTTTTAGGACAGCAAACAGTCAAATAACTTTCTGCTGATAATTTTTATGGTTAAGTGCTCTTTTGAGGTGCCCTTGCAAATGTTTTCATACCCCAATGTTAGCACATGCAATATACTCAAAACAAATAACACTCCTCTTGATCTTTACAACTGTAACAAGCTGATCTATACTCTAAGCATGTATGAAATGAACACAAGTATTTTTGGTCAACATGACCTTGGATAAACCTCCCTAGGGAAAACCAGTTTGGAATGAAAGTATATATAATGATGATCTCAAGTAGTGAATACAAGAAGTAAGCTAATACATGTTGATGATTGCAGCTCGTGAGACATTCTCCAGGTTGTTCTCCTTTGGACTGAGTTGAGACGATATGTGAGAAAGCCCATGTGATGGGTGTGTCATACTCCTCTGGACTGAGTTGAGATGACGTGTGTGGTCTCTTGTTGTGCTCCTCTGGACTGAGTTGAGATGACTTGAGATGGTCTCCTGTCAGACTTCTATGGACTTAGTTGAGTCGACTTGAGATGGCTCTCCAGATGGTACTCCTATGGACTTAGTTGAGTTGATTTGTTGAGAGTGACGTCCCTGTGGTTGAGCACAGGTGGACGTGTCCCTAGTGGCTGAGCACTAGAGGATGTGAGAGATTCTTGCTATATTGTCTAAGAGTAAGATTCACTTTATCTAGAGACCCAGAATACACATCTAGTTTCTGCTTCCTGTGCCAGTACCTTTAGGTGCTAGAGGCTTTTCGCTTCCTTTAATATTTCTTGGCATCAGGCTGGTTTCCTCTCAAAGAAAACTGATAGAATTCTTGGATTCTATTAAGCTGTTGATTCTGTTCTTGGACAAGGACTGAACCATATTCAGAGACTGCTTCCTCTGAGTCCAAGAAATCTGCCTTT